>MJUU01059314.1:27512-39882 GCA_002080025.1 Modiolus philippinarum | reverse complement strand
GAACGCAACCGACATAAACCGACTACAGAGAGAAGCAGGGGGAACAGCCAGACCACGTCCAAAGAAGTACTTGAACATCGACCGCCGCATTGCCATCCTCAAGGAAAGACTACAGAACAGAACCATCACTCTCATGGAATACGCCGACTCAGCATCAGAACTTCTCTACCTAGGTTAATTTTGTACTGACTTTTTTGCAACTTGCTGATCTGTTATGTTTTTGTATATTATATGTTCCATAATAATGATGATTATGTCTATCATATTTTAATATTAGTTTCAGTGCTAAACTTATTATTTTGTTATGTATAATACAAAGTTACATTGATATATAATAAAATATCTATACACTATCTTGTTCTCATTTATAAAGTAATTGTCTGAAGGAAACTTAAAAAAAAAGAGTTTTAAGTGACAAATGAAACACAAACACACAAAAAAAATCATTCACAGGCTTTGAAAAAGTTCATAAAACTGTACTTCATTTCAAATCTTTAGATAAAAATTTATCATACGTTTAATAAATATAAACTTATGATTGATTTTTGTTGTTGTAAGATTTTTTTTTTTTTTTTTTTGCAAACTAGTTACAATTACACAATATCATTAATACAATTATCAACATATGGTTTTAATTTACCTGAGTTTCTCATTAGTGTAAATTCCCTTTTTGGTGCCCCATAATTAAGTTCAGTGAAGAGGAACATATATATTAATTAATTAAAAGTTGACATTCAGAGAATCAGCCATTCTGTGGTATGTGTAGCCGCTGGTGTCAACAACAATCAGATTAATCCTAGAACAAAAGTTTTATTTAATGGTTTCTTATTGTCCATTGTGTTTGACCTTACCGGTCTACTAGTTCCTATTGTGTAACCAATTTAACAATTTGAGTAAGCTGTACCTATTATTTTTTTGAGCATCTGGTATTGCTGGACTACAACATAGATTGGAAAAAGTTTTTGGTGGGTTGCTTTTGTTAACTAATCAACACAATCAGGATCATTTTGAATTGTCCAACAATACTATTGTATATCAATCTGTTATGGCCTGGGGAGGTTTTACCTTGATAAAGTATTACCTTATAGAATGATAAATCTATTTAATTAATGAAAAAAAATAACTATTAATTCAAATTCCCTTCATTTATACTGCAATATTTATTTTTGAATTATGTAATTTTAACAATTTTAATAAAGTACAATATTTTTTCATTAAATGTAAACTATTCAGTCCAAAAAGTCATTGTGTGAAATTATCTCCCTTCAAAACATGCTAATGAGGTGGGCGTCTACTTCATCAGCTATATTTTAGAAACACGCCGTCTGTTGATGGTGCATAGTAACGGCTGGATATTAAGCTTGTTCGGGTATATAAATCACAAAGGAACGATGCATTTAGTAAAACAAAAACATTTACAAAATAAAAGATATGAATTGGTCTGCTATTGCACATTCAATTGTTTATAGTTGATGTCAAATTTCTTCACTGGGACCACACTAAAATGAACCTGGCGACAATAAAATATTATTAAAAGGCAAAAAATTACCGAGGGCGGACACAATTTCTGTATTAAAAGATAGCCAAAGGATTAATCTTGAAAGGGAAATATGAAATAATTGATTTCAAAGATATATATTTCAAAGATCCAAAATGACATCCCGTAACTAAGGTGAAATTGAGGATGGTATCTTCCATTGTGTTCATTATTTGGCGGTAAATGTTATTTATAAACACTGCCGAGGTACTCACAGGGATCAATGTACCCCATTATAATAAAATTGTACGAAATTAATGGGAATGTTTAGAGATTTCTGTATCTAAATATTTATTATACCCCTGCTCCGAAGGAGAGGGGGGTATACTGTTTTACCCTTGTCCGTCCGTCTGTCCGTCCGTCCGTCCTTCCCCGTCCGTCCGTCCGTCCGTCCGTCCGTCCGTCCTTCCCAGTCCGTCCGTCCGTCCGGAACATCTTTCATCAAGGATTTCTCAGCTTGTGTGTGTAGTAATGATTTGATATTTGGTCTAAAGCTTAAGTATGATGAGTTGTAATGTGTCTCCCCTTTTCAATGCTGTCACTCATCTACTTCCTGTTTGACGAAAACTTTGATTTTTCCCATTATAGCCATATATTGAAAATTTTCGTCAAGGATTTCTCAGCTTGTGTATGTAGTAATGATTTGATATTTGGTCTGAAGCTTAAGTATGATGAGTTGTATCATGTCTCCCCTTTAGAAATCCGTCACTAATCTACTTCCTGTTTGACGAAAACTTTGATTTTTCCCACTATAGCCATATATTGAAAATTTTTGTCGAGGATTTCAAAGCTTGTGTATGTAGTAATGATTTGATATTTGGTCTGAAGCTTAAGTATGATGAGTTGTACCGTGTCTCCCCTTTTCAAGTCAGTCACTCATCTACTTCCTGTTTGACTTCATCAATTTTTCCCATTACACCAATATATTGAAAATTCTCGGTTCATACTTGTTTTGTGTCCATACTTGAACTGTGTCTACACCTGTATTATATTCGCACACACCTAAATTTGCACTTTCATATTTATTCAGTGTTCAATGAGCAGGGGTATAACTGGCTGCCATTTGGCGACAGCTCTTGTTTGGAACGATAGTCGAATGTTTACTGTTCCATTTAAAACAATAAAATAAAAAATCAAATTACGATTACCTGAATGGGCTTCTGACTCTAAGTTGTAATCATGATGTATATAGGTAAATTCGATTTCATTTCTAAAAATAGAGCCAGTATTGTAGCAGACTCCACAAACTTTGGGGTTTTATTCTGGGAATTTGCGTGGAAGGGCGGAAATGAAATTTTGCACACGTATTGATCAATTCTTTATGAATCAGTATGCCAATTTTGGAGAAAATCTGGAGATGTATATTTGTGTCATCCAGAATGATAGACACCAACTTCAGTCCACTTAAACCACAATTTATGCACTAATTACAAACTTTACAACCCAACGGCAAACATTTACATTATTTCTGTACCTTAATGAAATACATGATTTAAAAAATCATTAAATTTTCTAAGTAGAAACAACTTTTTTGAATTTGTAACTATGGAAAACAAATCTAAGTAGACCTTTTTTGTTTCGTTTAATGAAGAGTTCCATTTCTTTGTTTAAAACTAATCACTTATCGGCCTGTATTCATAGTCCCTTATTTTCATCAACAGATCAAGGTAAAATCTTCCCAGGCCATAACAGATTGATATACAATAGTATTGTTGGACAACTCAAAAGGATCCTGATTGTGTTGATTGGTTAACAAAAGCAATCCACCAAAAACTTTTTCCATAAATGTTGTAGTACAGCAATACCAGTTGCTCAAAAAAATAATAGGTACAGCTTACTCAAATTGTTAAATTGGTTACACAATAGGAACTAGTAGACTGGTAAGGTCATACAGAATGGACTATAAATACAATAAATCTATATTGAATCGCTTGCAAATTGGTCAAGGCTAATTTATGGTAAAACGATTTTTCCTGATCAATAATTTGATTTTTTTTTTATTTTCCAAATTTTTGCATTCATTAACTGACATAGTTTTTTCTCACTCATTTAATATAATTTTCATATATTATAGAATCATGTTATTTTGTGTATGGCTGTATTATAAAGGTATAATACACATACAAACAGAATAAACTCTCTTTGACCTACTTTTTATGCATCATTGATTTAGATTAAAATTTTCATTTCATTTAATATCTTTTGTTATTATATGACATGGGATCATGTAATCTTGTATTCAGATGTATCACAGTGAGAAAGCATTAGCTTCCAGTACAAATAAGGTCATTTTGACCTACTTTTTATGCATCACTTACTTAGTTTAAAATTTACATTTTACTTAATACCTTGTTTTGAACTCTTGTTAGCAACTATGCTTTTTGGATGCATATTAGTTAAAACCAATACTTTCTTTGGTTAGATTTCAAATTTTTTTTTATTCCAATTTTGGTTCTCAGAGATGCTTTTTGGACAAATTTGTATTCAAAGCAAATATCTCCAATGGTTAGAAGTGAAAAATTTTTTATTCCCATTTTGGTAAATTTCCTGAAATTTTCAACTTCAAATTTACTTAGCAACCACATCTTAATACAGGCAAAATTATAATGACAGTGAGCAGGGGAGACAAAATGTTCCATGGAATCTTTACGTTTATTTCTACAAAGTACATCTTTGTTAGATGTATAACATTTAATATAAGATTGTGATGTAATATCTGTTGTTATCTTTAAAGTTTACCTGCTTATAAAATCTGATGGTAATAGAACCAAAAAATTCAAAGACTTTAAAATAATAACACCTGATAACTAACCTATTTCATATGAATTTACAATTAATTACAGATAAATGTTGGCCTGTATATGTACAGTTAACCAATGACAAAGTATATGGCTGTGATTTTATTGTTAGTGCTACAGGAGTTGTACCAAATACAGAACCTTTTATACAAGGAAATCAGGTGAGAGATTTTATGTTCTGATTAAACAAGCATCCTACTTCTTTGAGGAAAGAAAAAAGATTATAAAAATTATAAATGGAAAAAGATGCTTTAATCAGATAATCAGACTACACAAACATGGATTTTTCAGCATGCATTGGAATTCAGCATTTAAGGCTCTTCAGGAAAATTTTAATTGCCAAAAAAACTTTGGGTATCAAAATTGACTTGCTGACTTAATCCCTTCCTACCATTCCTGGACATAGGTCACATGATGATTGATCCTCATTGATGTTTCTTTAACATACTATTTAGCTCACCAGGCTTTGAAATATTGTATAGTTTTATTGTTGTGTAAAAGTGTGGACCAAGCATATTTTGAATAAAGTATTCTACCTTTTCATGAGAAAATTGTGTGCCAGCTGGTCCATATTTTAAATTACATTAAAACTACAAAATATTACATTCAATATTTGCATTTACATTCTGTTAAAGAATGCAGATGTTCATGCAAGATGACTGAATGAAAATTCTGGATGGTGCACCATTTCTTTGTCTAGATTACTCTGCCATCTTTGTGTACATTTGTTGCTGTCAATGAGTTGCATGAAGGTGTCCTTTTTCTGACTAATAAAGTGCAGTTACAAAAATAATCGGTAGTACACGTAACCAATCAGATACGCTGATTATCATAAAAAGCAGAATGAATGTAATTAATGCAAAGTTAAAATCATCAACAGAAGTTATTGTTACTCGTTGAGGTTTCAGTTATATAATTTCATCCTAGTGTTTCTATGTTATATTACATCTGAAGCAGATCTTCTAACAAACTGAATCCTTATCCATGACTAGAAACATAATTTACTTTTCTTCCATTGTTATTTGGAAAAGATTATTGTGCTAAATCATCATTCATGACTAGAACTACTTCAAACTGTCTCTGTTGCCATGGTAATGGTAAAGCCTTTAATTACCCAAATTATGGAGTTATTCTTTCAATTTTTATTTGGATAAAGAAATTTTGCCAAAATATCCCTTAATTTTACAGCTTATTCTGTAACATTAAATAATGACCACTGTGAAATACTGTCTGACTTTAAGATGGTTACCTATGATAAAGTCTTAGGACGGAATAAAATGCTGGAGTAATGTCATTCCATCTCTTTGGTAGTTTTAAATACAAATATAACACAATCAGACAACATTTCACAGGACACTATATTGGCTCACAATTCTACAGTCAATGAAAGTTTTAAGAACTTGAACAAATTCCTGCCAAGTACACAATTTGATTTTTATTTCCATTTAAGGTAGATCAGTGAGGGGGCCGGACCTATTTCGAGATGTCGGGATTGGATGTTTTTAAGCTCGGGATTTCAGGATTTTTATGATTTAAGCGTAGGATTTTGGGAAATGAATTCAGCGGACAAATATAACACAATCAGACAAAATTTCTCAGGACACTATATCGACTCACAATTCTACAGTCAATGAAAAGCTTAAGAACTTTAACAAATTCCTGCCAAGTACACAATTTGATTTTTATTTCCATTTAAGGTAGATCAGTGAAGGGTGCCGGCCCTATTTCGGGATGTCGGGAGTTGATGTTTTTAAGCTCGGGATTTCAGGGTTTTTATGATTTAAGCCTGGGGTTTTGGGAAATGATTTCAGCAGGAATCAGGATTTAATCAGTCTGTAAGTCTCTTTGTTGTTCAGGATTTCAGAATTTAGAAAAAGTAAAGTCAGGATTCCTGGATGAGACCCCCTACTGTCCCCTCCTCTTCTAAAGTCTTCAGCCATTTTGAGTTTGTTATTTATACTGTTGTGGTATTATCTTCTTTTTAGATGCAAATATTTTCATTTGCAATGTATCAATAAATATTGTATTAGTGAAACAAAAAGCAAAGGACCTACATTAACTTGATTTTACATTTATTTATCTAATTAGATGAGGTATGGTAATTTGGTAATTAAATAGTTTGGAAGAGGATATTTGAAAAAGGGAGATAATCTTATAAAAATATTTTATATAGATACATTGTATCACTATGAAAATTCACATGTAAAAAATTATATGGAAAACCTATTTGGTGACCACCATGTTTCATTATCTATTCTGGAAGTATGTTCAAAGGGATAACATATGAGTAAAATAGAAAGAAATCTATGGAATAGTTTTAAAGAAAACAACAAAACACCTGTTTTTCCCTATATATTAGCTCACCTGGCCATAGGCCATGTGAGCTTTTGCCATCACTCGGCGTCTGTCATCCGTCCATCCGTCCATTAACTTTTATTCAAAAATTTTCTCTTCTGAAACAGCCAGGCCAATACTAACCAAACTTGGCCTGAATTATCACCAGGGTATGCTCTTTCAAGTATGTGATTTTTTGTCCGTAGACCAAACAACATGGCTAAATAGAACATAGGGGAATCTTGCCGTTTTTTGCAAATTACTCGAAAACCGTTACAGATATCAAAAATCTGACGGAGTAAAAATGATCAGCATGATGAGATCTACCCACCCTGCAATTTTGAAGAATATCCGATAAGCAATCTTGGAGTTATTGCCACTTTTCTGTAAAATTTTCGTTTTTTGTTACTTTTAGTCTTATATATTGAAAATAGTAGAAGATAGAAGTGAAGTTTTTATTACAAAAATGGTCAGCATAGTAAGATCCACATTTCCTGCAATTTTGAAGAAAATCAGACAACCCACATAGGAGTTATGGCCCCTTTTTCTTTGAATTTTCACGATTTTTTAACATTTTTACTTTTATTTCAAAAACTGTTTGAGATGGAGGTTAAATAAGAATTAAAAAAGTGTTTAGCTTTTCCAGGACTACAATTTCTACATATGTCCAGCAGATTAGCATCTCATCCAATATGGCCTCCACTAGGAAACATAGTTTAACATAGGACCTTATGGGAAATGCGTTCAAAGATCTTCTCCTCTGAAACCACTGAGCCAATGTGGACCAAATTTTGTCACAATAGTCCTCAGGTGGTCCCCTTTAAAGTTTGTGATTTTTGTGGTTGTACCACATCCAAGATGGCCACCAGTGGGGAACATAGTTTAACATAGGGAACCTATGGGAAATACATTCAAAGGTCTTTTCTCCTGAAACCACTATAAGCCAAAAGGAACCAAACTTGGATACAATTGTCCTTGGCTGGTCCCCTTTTAAGTTTGTGATTTTTATGTTCATACCTCATCCAAGATGGTCGTCAGCACAGGACATAGTTTAACATAGGACCCTATTGGAAATGTATTCAAAGATCTTCTTCTTCTTCTGAGCCAATTGGAACCAAACTTGATCACAAAAGTCTTTAGGTGCTCCCCTTGAAAGTTTGTGATTTTCATGTTCATACCTCATTGAGGGTGGCTGCCAGCAGAGAACATAGTTTAACATAGGGACCCTATGGGAAATGCATCCAAAGATTTTCTCCGCTGCAACTACCAAGCCAAATTCAACCAAACTTGGTCACAATAGTCCTTGACTTGTCCCCTTCAAAGTTTGTGATTTTGACTTTTGTACCTCATCCAAGATGGCCGCCAGTGTGGAACATAGTTTAATATAGGTACCCTATGGGAAATGCATTCAAAAGTCTTCTCCTCTGAACCTACTTTTTATTTTTTTATATCAATGTTAATATTATAAAGAAACTTTACTGTGAAAATAAAGAAAATCTATGGAAAAGAATTAGGAGTTCCCATATACAGACTTACCTACCCTTACGATTTTGGCTTAAGGCTTACTATTTTCAAAGTCATATTACGCCCCTAGGATGGTTAACCATTTCCTTGAGATTTGGTCAAATTGCGGTATTTCCGGGAGTTGGGGTTCCATACATTATATTAAAAATCGGCATTTCTGGTAATAAAAAGAATGTAAAAATGATCTTTTATAACCGGAATTGTTAGATTCCATCTCAGAAAATTGTATTCTTGGTGGGAGTATGGTTTAAATCAATAATGTGCCTTAATGTTGCTTAAAGCATGTTTTATTACATTAAAAGGTGACTTAATATTTTTCATCTTAAATTACGAGTTTTGATCAAGTAACTTACTATTTTTGACCAAGAGGGGTAGGCAAGTCTGCATATACCTTAAAGTTATACCTTGGAATTCGAATTTCTTATGTTCCTGTGATATTTCTTTAATTTTCAAAAAATGACTGAATAAAATATATTTGTAAAAATTAGGCCACTATGATTTATACATACCAGTGAAAAAGGGCATGTGGTTTGTAACTATTTTATTGGAAGATAATGCTTTTAAAAACTCATTAATTTTAACCTTTTCATTTCCAGTTTTCAATAGCAGAAGATAAAGGGTTAAAGGTCAATGATAAGATGCAGACGACAGTTCCAGATGTTTATGCTGCAGGTGACATTTGTTCTGCTGCCTGGGAGCCTTCACCTCACTGGTTTCAGGTAAACAGCCTATTCTTTGCATCACTTTATGCATTGGAAAAGTATTTAAGGCACTATATGGGTTTAAAACTGAGCATCATTCTTGCACATTTGACAAAAAATGGAATTCTAAATGGAATATTGGCAAAAGGTTTTAGATTTGTCATAGTAAATTTGATTAAATATGCCACTTTTATTGGTAGCCATGCAGAATATTGGACCTTTTCAGCAAACGAATGTCCTTTTAAGGGGAGATATTTTGTATAGAAATAATAGGGAAAAAAGTGTTTTTCACCATTCCTTTAAAAAGAAGAATGGTGACCCCATGCAGAATATTGAACCTTTTCTGCAAACACATGTCCTTTTAAGGGGAGATATTTTGTATAGAAATAATAGGGAAAAAAGTGTTTTTCACCATTCATTTAAAAAGAAGAATGGTGACCCTCATTTTTTACATGTGAATTAAAGGCAAGTATTTTAGCAAATAATTTACCAAATTAAAAAAAAAAATTCTATTAATAGATTTATCTAAAAAATGTCAAATTCTGTTAAAATTTGCTAATTTTCACTATCATTTCAACCAAAATAGGGTCTGTAGGTCTTGTACAATTTTGGAACTTCCTGGATCAAAAATTGTACCCAGAAGTTACATTTTAAACAAAAATATATGATGTTTCAAACAAAAATTTGAACGTCACAATCCTTTGACGTCATGTTTTGGCGGGAAGAGTTTTCGAATTGTCTGTTTATCGTGGATTCTCGTGAGTCACATGACGAGACTTACAGACCCTATAGCTTTTTTACATGACAGATTTCACACACGTCCTTATTTTAATTTTATTTTTTGTACGCTTAAATAATAAAGTGTATATCGTGAAAATATAAAACAGACCCCAAAACCAACTTAAAAGATTAGTTTTAGAATTTTCTTGCTGTACCAAGATTAGTAATTTGTCTCAGTGGGGGATTTTGTACTGAAATTTTGCCAAATTTTCTTAATTTCCTCTTTTACTTGCTGGTAAATATTTTACAAACTCTAAAAAAGGTGGCTTTTCCTGATAAAGGGGCTTATTTTTAAGTATTCCTGTATTCTTTTGCCCATTTTTTGTCTATCCTAATAGAAGACAAGCACAAAAAAGGAAGCTAGAAGTATGATACAAAAATGCAAGAATCACAAAAAAAAGTAAAAAATTGATAAATAGTAAATCAATGTACAAATCTAAAATAAGTGCATAATTATTTTTGATGTTGCATAAAGAGATCATGATTGAAGGTATAGCCATTTGCCTATAAACATTACTTTCCGAAAATTTTATAACGAATATTTAAAATTCCCCATCTAAATTTTGAAAATAAAAAGGGGAAAATAATTTAAAAATACTCTTTTGGTATTAAGTCATTCCTAATTTCTGAGATTTTAATATATTGCATGTTGAAAATTTCTCATTGAAATTTTGAATTTAAAGACAGCAAATGCTGAAAATTGCACTGTAATCACTGGTGAAAAATCCATTGTCATTTCTGAACATTATTAATGATATTCCAAAATTAAATGCCATTAATATTAATAAATACAAAGCAAAAATAGCATATTTGAAACAAAAATGATAAGGATGTAAATAAGCAATAAGTTGTGATGTGGTAAAAGAGGGTGGGAATGGGGGTATCCACATGACGGTTAACGGGGAAAAAATTAGGCCAAATGACGTTAACAGTAATTTTTATGCCTTTACGATAAATTTGATAGATATTTCTAGATAAAATTGTTTTGACGAATGAGGATTTGTTTTTTCTCAAATAACGATAACGGTACAAAATTCAAGTAATTTCACGAATCACGCTAATATATTTTTGACGATTAACGGTAAAATTTAAACCCATTTGAAGTTAACGTTTAAAAGCTGAAAAGAAGCGTTTGACGGTTAACGATAAAGGGCATTCATACCCTCGTAAAAGGATCTGTAAGTCTTGCCATGTTACAGTTAGAATTCATGTTATGATTGCAATTCAAAAAATAGCACTTCTTAGGATTATGAGATTTCAGCTTTTGTTTGCGGTGTTTTGTATTTATGCTGATATGCATTTCATATGGGTAGTCGTCATGGTTTCCATTGTTCCCATATTGGAATTAATATTTTTGTTGCTTTGATTTGTAATTACAGATGAGGTTATGGTCCCAGGCTAGACAGATGGGAATGTTTTCTGCCATGTGTATGGTAGCAGACGACAAAAAGGAAGATATACAGTTAGATTTTTGTTTTGAACTTTTTGCTCATGTTACAAAGTTTTTTAATTATAAGGTAATTAAGTTGCTGTATATCTTAGATGTCACTAACATGTATTCTTCACTTTGTTGCTGAATCTGTCCTGCAATTTTTATAATACTTCTGCCTTAAAAGGTGGGGGTATATAGGATTCCTCTTGTCTGTCCATCTCTCCGTATGTCACACTTTCCTTTCCGGATGATAACTTGAGTTTGCATTGAAGGAAAAGTTTTATTATTTTGGGATAATGTTTCTATTCATAAAATACAGGTCAAGTTCGATTTTTACTGTGATCGGATTTTGCATTCCAGAGTTATTGCCCTTGATTTAGGCAAAATCTGTAAATTTTATGGTTTCAGGATAACTTGAGTTTGCTTTGAAGGAAAGTTTTAATATTTTGGGATAACGTTTTTATACTGAAAATACAGGTCAAGTATGATTTTGACTGTGATAGGATCTTGTGTTCTAGAGTTATTGCCCTTGATTTAGGCAACGTTTGTAAATTGTATGGTTTCCGGATGATAACTTGAGTTTGCTTTGAAGGTTTGGTATAATCTTTCTATTCATAAAAAACAAGTCAAGTACGATTTTGACCATGATCAGATTTTGCGTATCAGAGTTATTGCCCTTTATTTAGGCAAAATCTGTGAATTGTATGGTTCCAGATGATAACTTCAGGTAGAGTATGGTTTTGACTGTGATCGTATTATGCGTTCCAAAGTTATTGCCCTTGATTTAGGCAGAATCTGTAAATCTTATTGTTTCCGGATGATAACCTCAGTTAGCTTTGTGAGAAATTTTTAATATTTTGGGACAGTATTACTTATTCAAAAATTTAATCACAATTGTTCTTAGATGGTCCCCTGTAAAACAAGTGTCCGGCAGGTCTGCATTTCATCTTAGATATCTGCCAGCAGAACATAGTTAAACATTAGACCCTATAACATAGAGGTCTGTGGATATAAAATATACCAAGACCCTAACCTAACATAAGAATATACTGTACTGAGCATGTTTATACCCCTGCAAACAAAGTTTTTAGTTTTATAGAAATCACCCTGTTCGTCTGTCTGTCTGTCCGTCCATGTACCTTGTCAGCGCATATTCTCCATAACTGCTGCTTGGATCTTTATGAAATGTTACACAGTTGTAGTACCACCTGAAGATGTGCATGAAAGCATGAAATATGGCTTCTGCCTGAAATTTGACGGGGCG
>MJUU01059314.1:12686-27502 GCA_002080025.1 Modiolus philippinarum | reverse complement strand
TGTCCGTCCGTCTGTCTGTTCGTCCAAATGGCAGTGAAAACATGAATTTTTCTTTGCATTTTTCTCAGCTTCTACAAGAGGGATTCATTTCAAAATTGGTATGCAGCCTCTATATGGTTAGTTGTAAGGAACATCCTATTTTGAGTCCTGTCGGATGTGTGCTTCCTGTTTGACGAAATGTGACTGTAATGAAATATAGTGAAAACATGAATTTTTTGTTGCATTTTTCTCAGCTTCTACAAGAGGGATTGATTTCAAAATTGATATGTAGCCTTTATATGGTTAGTTGTAAAGAACGTCTTCTTATTTTGAGTCCTGTCGGATGTGTACTTCCTGTTTGACAAAATGTGGACTTTGTCACGAAATGTAGTGAAAACATGAATTTTTTGTCGCATTTTTCTCAGCTTCTACAAGAGGGATTGATTTCAAAATTAGTATGCAGCCTCTATATAGTTAGTTGTAAGGAATGTCCTATTTTGAGTCCTGTCGGATGTGTACTTCCTGTTTGACGAAATGTGACTGTTACGAAATGTAGTGAAACATGAATTTTTCGTCGCATTTTTCTCAGCTTCTCCAAGAGGGATTCATTTCAAAATTGGTATGCAGCTTCTATATGATTAGTTGTAAGGAACGTCCTATTTTGAGTCCTGTTGGATGTGTACTTCCTATTGGACAAAATGTGGACTTTGTTATGAAATGTAGTGAAAACATGAATTTTTCGTTGCATTTTTCTCAGCTTCTACAAGAGGGATTGATTTCAAAATTAGTTTGCAGCCTTTATATGGTTACTTATAAGGAACGTATTATTTTGAGTCCTGTCGGATCTGTACTTCCTGTTTGACAAAATGTGGACTTTGTTACGAACTGTAGTGAAAACAGGAATTTTTCGTCGCATTTTTCTCAGCTTCTACTAGACTGATTGATTTCAAAATTTGTATGCAGCCTCTATATGATTAGTTGTAAGGAACGTCCTAATTTGAGTTATGTCAGATGCATACTTCCTGTTTGACGAAAATTGGACTTACGAAATTTTAGTGAAAACATGAATTTTTTTTTTATCAAGGGTTCAATGAGTGGGGGTATACCTGGTTGCCATCAGCGACAGCTCTAGTTCCAACAGTCTAGGTTAGTGATGCATGCTCTCAAGAACCCCTTATATTGAGCCATATGCTATTTGAAAAATGAAATTCACATATCAAAATGAAACAATATTATTGTGGGGGGTGGGTGGGGTATAACTGGCTGCCATTGGCGACAGCTCTAGTTCCAACAGTCTAGGTTAGTGATGCATGTTCTCAAGAACCCCGTATTTTGAGCCATATGCTATTTGAAAAATGAAATTAACATATCAAAATGAAACAATTTTACACAAAACAATGACATTTCATAAAATATTTTGCAAAAAATGAATGTAGGAAACACTGGTATGTTGGTCAGGATGTTAATAAAATTGAACAAAGGGGAATAACTCATTTGACATTTTAGAAAGAAGTTTTTTCAAAGCTTATATTTAAGCATTTTGTAAAAAGAGCTTAGATGAAATTTTCCCAGTTTATTTTAAAATGTGGAGATATTGTCATACAGGCATAATTTGGGCGTCTGTATGACCTGCTGTGAGAGTTACTCTGTCAGAAGGCAGAGGTTGCAAGGTTTTTAGCTCTAGAGAATCTGTTTAAATTTTTTATTTAATGCCCAAAAATTCAAATGTACCCTTTTTTTTTTATAAAAGTTAGGCAGAAAATACAGACCATAAGCAAGATAAAAAAGGGATTTATTGCTGATAAAGAGGGACTGTTGTATTATTGTGAAAAATCATGAAAAGAAAAGAAATGAAACTCTAAAATACAGAATACATTTTCCTACAATTCTAAAATACAGGATACATTTTCTTACAAAATGAAAGACTCCTCTTAAATCATGGATCTTACATGGCTTTATTTCCTGTTTTCACATCAATATTTTATGCTCCCACTTAACTCTAAAAATTAATGAACTGCTGTTATACTTCTATCAAATTGACACTGTACAAATTGTTAAGTTAAAAAAAGCTTGGGTTGTGCAGAGTGGATTAATTAGAATTGCTGTAAATCTACCATTAACCATTATAACTATTTATGTATCACAAAAACATCAAGAGTGGGTTACACAAACATCAATTAAAAGTTAATTGATGTTTAAATTTTAATTATATATTTAATCCTGAACGAATTCAACCAAATTAATTTACACTTAAAAATTAAACATCAGTTATCTTTAACTGACGTTTCTGCATTCCAGCCCTGACCTGTGCATCTGCCTTTACTGTTGGACCAATTTTATTTCTCTTCACCTATACATTCCTTGTTGTCCAAATCTCAGTTCAGTGGTTGTATGCATGTCTGTGTGAATGTGTGTGTGTGTGTGTCAGGGGGGATCATGATTTTCTCCCATACACCAGTCTTACACAATGGGAATGTTGTCTTAAATTGTATGCTTATTAAGTTATAAGCTCTAAAGATTTTGATACATCTGTAAACAGGGAAATATTTATACCCCCCGCAACGAAGTTTGGGGGGTATATTGGAATCACCTTGTCCGTCCGTCCGCCTGTCCATAGACCTTTTTTGTCCGAAGCTTATCTCGGAAACCCTTCAATATTTCTCAGTGAAATTTTGTATGCATGTTAGTAATTATAAGAACTTATGCATCTCCTATTTTCAGATTGATTCATTGATTATTTAAAAAGTTACTGCATTTTTATACAACAACAAAAATTTTTGTGGTCGTATAATGGTATGGTGCTGTTGTCGTTGTCGGTGTCGTTGGTGATGCTGTTGTGGTCATTGTCTGTAGACACTTTTGTTTTTGGTCAATAACTTTAGTTCCAGTCGATCAATCCTTATGAAATTTCAACACAATGGTCCTTGACGCATAAGGAAGTTTTGGTCATTTTGGTCCCACCAATTATTAAAAAAGTGGCCAAAAAGGGTTAAATTTGATGTTTTTACATATATGACTGTAGAATCTTTATTATATATCGAATTTTGATGGGGTTTCTTTCAGTGTCCTCCCAGGGAAATTTGCAATCAGGAGTATGTCAACAGATTTTATGTGGCATGTACTGTTCACTAGATAAATGGGGCCCAAATGGGGCGAATTCCTAAATTTTTAAAAAATTTTTAGTCTGATGTTGATGCAGTTGTTTTCAATTGATTCCTTATGAAAAATTAACATAGAGCTGCACCATCAGATTTTTGGTAACTTGTTTCTTTTCCAAGCTATGAGGGGCCTAACGGGGCAAAATTTGCAAACATATGGATTACCTGAAATTTTTATTGTTCATCTGATTTCGATGGAATTTTTTTCTTTAGATTCCTCTCATTGGAGGCTTTCAGTGGTATGTCATCAGATTTGGTGTAACTCTTACCATTTCCAAGCTATAAGGGGTCAAAGGGGCCAAAATTTCAGTTATAAGAAATATGTGAAATCTTTATTTTTTATCAGATTTTGATGGGATTCATTTCTAAGTAAGCTTTCAGAGAAATGTCAATCAATTTGACGTAGCTCTTACCGTTTCCGAGCTATAAGGGGTCAAAGGGGACAAAATTGCAAACATTAGAAATATGTGAAATCTTTATTTTACATTAGATTTTGATGGGATTTTTATCTTTGGATTATTCTCATTGTAAGTTTTCAGTATTTGCAGTATATTTTGGGTACTATTATGTACTATTATGGGTCAAAGGGGCCAAATTGTAATATTTCAAAATATTTGGAATCTTTATTTTTTAGGCATATCAGTAAAGAAACAGGTTAGATAACTCTCCGGATAAAAATCTGTGACCTTTTGTTTGAATTGATATTTTATTGTGAAATAATGTAATTAAATGTTTGATATAGGTAAAATATTTAATTTAGGATTGTAAACATTCTTTCTGCACAATGTTTGTTTATTAAATATTTGGATATAAAAAACGCCAGATTTTAAAAAATTTCATATGATGGTAAATTTCCATAAAACTGCATTTTCAGTAGGTTAACTTGGGAACCCACTAAAACCCATCCAGCATATGGTAGATTTATACTTCACGTATCTGCAGTGCAAATTTCATTACAATTGGACCTATGGAATTTTTTGGCTTTACTGTTAAAAATGTAAATTTTTGTAGTTTTTGTGTGTGGTCTTTTGATTTTGACTCGAGTTATGTTCCTTTGGCCACAAATCTTTAGTTTTTCCCACTTTGAATGTGCTGCCATCTGGCGTTAATTAATATACCTATATTTTTCATTGGATTTCAACCTGAGTTTTTTTTTTTTTTTTATTTCTCTTGATGTAAGATTTTATTGGGTAGTCAACAGAATTTCTTAGCTCTTATGATATCCTAGTAATAAGGGATTAAAGGGGCTAATTTTTATTTTCACGAGTTTGTGTCCAGTTAATTTATTTGTCAAGGTCCTTGTTGTGTCCAGCAAATTAGTGTGTCCTCCACATTCATTTTAGTTTACACTTGTTCAAATTTCAGTGGTCGGCATGCTGCGGTCGTATCATGTTGCTCTCTCCGTAGCCCTTTATTGGGATTTTCCTACTTAGAATTTATACTGAAAAAATTATTCCGAAGCTTATCTCATAACCCCTTCAATATTTCTCAATGAAATTTTGTATGCATGTTAGTAACCATAAGAACTTGTGCATCTTTTATTTTCAGATTGATTCATTGATTATTTAAAAAGTTATAGCATTTTTGGGAATTTCCGACTTAGAATTTATACTGAAAAAATTTGTCTGAAGCTTATCTCGGAAACCCATCTGAATATCTTCTTCAAATTTTGTCAGAATGCTCATGATCATATAACATGTGCACCTGGTATTTTCAGATTGATTCATTAAGTTTTGAAAAAGTTAGGCTGCTTCAATATTTTTGTACTTGGGTACCCATATGGAAAATTTTTGTCTGGACGCAATCTCAGACCCTCTTTAGAATATCTTTTTCAAATTTTGTCAGAATGTGTAGTACCTTTTGAACCTATGCACCTGTTATTTCAGACTGATTTATCAAATTTTGAGAAAGTGATTACAACTTTGGTATTTTGAACTTTGTATATTTTCTGGAAAAAGGAGGG
The DNA here is from genome assembly GCA_002080025.1 of Modiolus philippinarum. Classification (NCBI taxonomy): domain Eukaryota; kingdom Metazoa; phylum Mollusca; class Bivalvia; order Mytilida; family Modiolidae; genus Modiolus; species Modiolus philippinarum. The sequence goes on along the minus strand of MJUU01059314.1, from coordinate 22,402 downwards.
AGGTATATCAGTGTTCATACTTGTCTTGTGTCCACACTTGTACTATGTCCACACCTGTATTGTGTCAACACACACTTTAATTTGCACTTACCATATTGATTCAGGATTCAATGAGCGGGGGGTATAACTGGCTGCCATTTGGCGACAGCTTTAGTTTGCAGCAGTTTTATTTTTGCTATTATCGCATTCAGAGATGAATCCCGGAAATAATACTGTTGCGAATATTTTAATACAAAAGGTTGATTTTATATCTCAAATGGTGACAGCAAAATCAAATCAAGACTGTCCGATTGAATTTATTTTGATTTCGGCAAGAAATGTCCCGGTTTACACTACTGATGGGATAAACTCTTTGAGCTTGATATTATATATTTTGATAAGTTGACAAAAGTTTTTACTCTCTGAATGATAATTACTTCGAAAGTACTATTGTTTGTGGGGTTCCAATTTTTCATGGATTTCGTGGTAAGTTAAAATCAAGTTAAAATCAGTTCCCAAGCAAATGCATTTTCCCCTTGAGTTTTAATGGATAGAATTCGAGACCATGCATTTATGTACCCACGAAATAGTAATATTTATGAAAACCACAAAAATTGATGTCCATAAATAAAAGTACTTCCACAGTAGTTGAAAGTAAAAATTTTATAAGGAAAACTCATGTACAAGAATAGTTTCAATAATGAAGGATGATTAAATCCAACATTTTGTAGGTTATCTTGTTGGGAAAGTACAATGCACAAGGACTAGGCACTGATCATGAATTATTATTGCGAATGACAAAAGGTAAGCTCTGTGTGTATTAAGTGTTTGACTTACACTTTTGCAGGTTAATATAGCTTAAGAAGTTATAATTTCAAAAATTTGGTTAAATTAATGTCACTTGTTGCACTAAATACAGATCTTTGTAAGAGTTCTATGACTATTCTTAAAGCAGAAAATTCCATGCCTTTCGGTCTTGCACTATGGTCTCAACCCTGACCACTATTTAGGCATAGTCATTGCTAAACACAATGTTATTATCATTATTTTTAGAGTTACCTTTCTTCACTAATGGATTCATTTTATAATATTGAGACAGGAAAAACAAATGAAAACTTTCCTTTGTACTTTGATTTATCAATTACCATGACTTTTTTGGCAGGATTTAAGTAATGTGTCCAAAAATGAAAGATTTTGTTGTGCAATTAAACAGATTTGTGATTTATGATGCAATTTACCTCATAAGTTACACCCATGGCAATACAAAAATATATAACTTGGACTTCATACAAAGTTCAAAAGTTTTTACACTTAAAATCATGTTTTCTGTATATCTTTGTTTTATACATATGTAATAGCAAGCGACTAGATCATGGCATGTACTGGTACCAGTTGCTACCATTGTACATTTCTGGCTATTAACCAAATCCTTGAATATGATATCTTAATTTCAAAGGCATTAAGGGTTATCTGCTTGGGTATGATGATTAAAATTCCTAATTTGGCTTTGGATGGTAATTGTGCTGATATTTATTAAAGGTGTCTTGATGGGAGTCAAGTCCCTTTCATGAAATCTTGTCAATATTTCTACACTTTCTTATTTCCCGTACTGGAAAATATTTTACAAAGACTTCACTGATGAATTCCTTGACAGGAAGTGAATTTCCTGGCAATGGTGGCCAATTGTGTTATACAAAGAATTACTCATGATAAAGACCATTAATAACTATAATTATAACAAAAACTATTGTTTCCTTCATTTTTATACGATCCCAAAAATTTTGGGGTTGTATAAATGGTATGGCATTGGGGGCATCGTCGTCGTCGGCGTCTGGACAGCATAACTTTGCTTCTAGTAGACAGATCTTTATAAAATTTTGGTATGATGTATCTTGGCACACGCGTAAACAGAGGTTTTAATTTTGAGTTGGTGGCTCTGCCCGTTTTAGAAAAAGGGCCAAAAAGTGGTGAAATTTGGTGTATTTGACTGTAGAATCTTTATTATTTATTGGATTTTGATAGGGTTTGTTTCAGTGAGCTTCTGAGGAAATTTCCAATCTGGAGTATGCCAACGGATTTCACGTATCATGTACCGCTCTCCAGATAAATGGGGCCCAACAGAGACGAATGTTAGAAAAAATATTTTTTTAATTTTAAGTCCGATTTTGATGGAGTTTTTTCAATGGATTCCTTGTGAAAAATTAATACTGCGCTCAGCTATTAGATTTTTGGTAACTTGTTTCCTTTCCCAGCTATGAAGGGCCGAACGGGACCAAAATTGCAAATTTGCAGATTATTTAAAATTTTTATTTTTCACCGGATTTCGAGGGGATTTTTTTCTTTGGATTCCTCTTGATCTGTGCTTTCAATAGTACGCCAACGGATTTGGCATAGCTCTTACCGTTTCCGAGCTACAAGGGTTCAAAGGGGCCAAGATTGCAATTTTTCTTAATATGTCAAACCTTTAATTTTCATCGGATTTCGATGGGATTTTTTTGTTTGGATTCCTCTTGATGTAAGCTTTCAGTTTTATGTCACGGATTTGGCGTAGCTCTTACCGTTTCCGAGCTATGAGGGACCGAAGGGGGCCTAAATCGTAAATTTACAGATAACCTAAAATTTTTATTTTTCATCGGATTTTGATAGGATTTTTTTCTTTGAATTCCTCTTGATGTAAGCTTTCAGTAATATTCAACGGATTTGGCGTAGTTCTTGCTGTTTCTGAGCTATAAGGGTTCAAAGGGGCCACTACTGCAAATTTGCAGATTGCCTGAAATTTTTTATTTTTTCATCGGATTTCGATAGGATTTTTATACGACCGCAAAAAATTTGTGGTCGTATTATGGTATGGCGCTGGTGTCGGTGTCGGCGTTGGCGTTGGCGTCGGCGTCCATGGACAGCATAACTTTGGTTCTAGTGAACGGATTGTTACCAAATTTAAGCTTGATGTTTGTTGGCACAAGCTTTAGCCCGGGTTGTAATTTTGCGTTACCTGCCCAACCCGTTTGTGAAAAAGAGGCAAAGAAGGGGCCAAAAAGGGGTTAAATTAGGTATTTTCGTGTCTGAGGACAGCATAACTTTGGTTCTAGTGGACGGATTGTTTTCAAATCTTAGTTTGATGTTTCTTGGAACATTCTTGAGCAACGTTTTTTTCCTTTAGTTTTTGGCCCCACCCATGTCAGAATTAGGGGCCAAAAAAGGGTTAAATTGGGTGTTTTCTCATATTTGACTGTAGAATCTTTATTATTTATTGGATTTTGATGGGGTTTGTTTCAGTGTGCTCCTGAGGAAATTTCCAATCTGGAGTATTTCACGTAGCATGTACCGCTCACGAGATAAATGGGGCCCAACAGGGGCTAATCTCAAAAACATTATTTTTCTTGTCAAAAATTGCAATTTTTATTTTAAGTCTGATTTTGATGCAGTTTTTTTCAATGGATTCCAGAAAAATAGATATGGCACTCAGCTATTAGATTTTTGGTAACTTGTTTCCTTTCCCAGCTATGAGGGGCAGAAGGAGCCAAAATTGCGAATTTGCAGATTATGTAGAATTTCTATTTTTCATCGGATTTCAATGGGATTTTTTTCTTTGGATTCCCCTTGATCTAAGCTTTCAGAAATATGTCAACGGAATTGGCGTAGCTCTTTCTGTTTCTGAGCTACAAGGGGTCAAAGGGGCCAAAATTGCAATTTTTCTAAATATGCCAAATCTTTATTTTTCATCGGATTTCGATGGGATTTTATTCTTTGGATTCCTCTTGATCTAAGCTTTCAGTATTATGTCAATGGATTTGGCGTAGCTCTTTCTGTTTCTGAGCTACTAGGGGTCAAAGGGGCTAAAATTGCAATTTTTCTAAATATGTCAAATCTTTATTTTTCATCGGATTTCCATGGGATTTTTTTCTTTGGATTCCTCTTGATCTAAGCTTTCAGAGGTATGTCAACGGATTTGGCATGGCATATACCATTTCCGATCTACAAGGGGTCAAAGGGGCAAAAATTGCAGTTTTTCTAAATATGTGAAATCTTTATTTTTCATCGGATTTTGATGGGATTTTTTTCTTTGGATTCCTCTTGATCTAAGCTTTCAGAAGTATGCCAAAGGATTTGGTGTAGCTCTTACGTTTTCCGAGCTACAAAGGGTCAAAGGGGCCAAAATTGCAATTTTTCTAAATATGTCAAATCTTTATTTTTCATCAGATTTCGATGGATTTTTTTTTTTATTTCTATGGATGTAAAGTGTTAGTTGATAGTAACATATTTTGCATAGCTCTTACAGTTTTTTTAATCAATAAGTGACCAAAAAGGTTGATTTTTTCCGTAGTTTGTTTCCAGCTAATAACTGTGTGAAGCTTCTTTTTGTGTCCATCTAATTATTGTGTCAGGCTCTTTACTGTGTCCACATTCACTTTGAACTACTTTTGTTGAAATTTCAGTGATCGACATGCTGCTGTCGTATCATGCTGCACTCGGCGTAGCCCTTTATTTTCTTTGGATTCCTCTTGATACAAGCTTTCAGTAGTGTGCAACGGATTTTGCGTAGCTCTTACCGTTTCGGTGCTATAAGGGTTCACAGGGGCCATAACTGCAAATTTGCAGATTACCTAAAATTTTTATTTTTCATCGCATTTCGATGGGATTTTTTTCTTTGGATTCCTCTTGATGTAAGCTTTCAGTTGTATGTTAACGGATTTGACGTAGGTCTTACTGTTTCCTAGCTATAAGGGGTCTTAAGGGGCCAAAATTGCATTTTTGTCTCGCCCGCAAAAGAGAGACATAGCGATCCAAAATTCTGTCGGCGTCGATGGCGATGTCAACATTTATTTTAACCCTGTGGTTAAAGTTTTCTTAACATCAATATCTTCATCAAATCAGTATGAAATCATTTTAAATTTGGACAGAAGCAAGAAAATGGTCTGAAAATTACCTCTAGCTGAAAAATTTTCAAAATTTTTTTTTTTAGTTTTTACGTATTTGGACTTAGTTTTTTTGCGTTAGAAATTGTTTTAACCCTGTGGTTAAATTTTTTTAGAAGTCAAATTAAGTTATTAAATCTTTTTGGAATTTCACAAAAAGTGGTCAAAAGTTAGATGATGGTCAGAAAATAACCTCTAGCTGAAAAAATAGAANATTTTTTTTTTTTTTTTTTTTTTTTTTTTTTTTCTGTATTTTTCCAAATTTGGACTTAATTTTTGCAATAAAATTTCAATTTTAGTTGTTAAGAAGTAGAATAGAGTCTTTGATTCTTAATAGAATTACATTTACATTGATATTTCTGCATATAATGCGCAGATGTGTAACAGGCTGTTGGAATTTTGATTCCAGTTCCAACTTTGGTAAATTTCCTGAAAATGTCAAAGACCAATAATTTTTGAAAATTTTGCATCTAATTTTAAATTTTAACAATGTTTTAGAATCAAACATAATTTTTAACACTAAAGAATTAAATAAAATGGTTCCAACTTTGGTAAATTTCCTGAAACTCTTCATTCAAGACAAGCTGTTTTTAGAAATTCTTCTTGGCAACAATGCTTTTTAAATAAATTTGAATCAAACACACATTTGAATAAAAAAATTGCAAAAGTTTTTGATTCCAGTGTTGGCTTACATTCCTGGAACTCTCAAAGACCTGTTTTTTTTTCGAATTGTACCTAGCAACCATAACTTTTTCAGTTCCTTTCAGTCATAATGATCATTTTCAAAAGTCAAATTGCAAAAATCTTTGATTCTTATTTTGGTAAATTTCCTGAAACTCTCAAAGACCTGTTATTTTTTGGAATTCTACCTAGCAACCTTAACTTTTTCAGTTCCTTTCAGTTAAAATGATCATTTTCAAAAGTCAAATTGCAAAAATCTTTGATTATTATTAATTTTTGGTAAATTTCCTGAAACTCTCAAAGACCTGTTATTTTTTAGAATTCTACTTAGTAACCATATCTTTTTCAATTCCTTACAGTTATAATGATCATTTTCAAAACTCAAATTGCAAAAATCTTTGATTCTTATTTTGGTAAATTTTCTGCAACTCTCAAAGACCTGTTATTTTTTGGAATTCTTCCTAGCAACCATATCTTTTTTCAATTCCTTATAATAGGAATAATTATTTTTAAAAGTGAAATTTCCTAAATCCTGGATTACAGTTGTGGTAAATTTTCTGAAATTTAAAAAAAAAAGTTATATTTTGGAATTCTCAAAGACTGAAATTCTACTTAGCAACATCATCTAAATACAGTCAAACCTGTCTTATGTGACCTTCCAAGGGAACCTCAAAATAAGGTCACATAAGACAGGAGGTCTTTTAATACAGGTACAATTTACAAATAAAACAATATGTACAGATATTAAAATTTGGTTCATATAACGCAGGTTTTTGCTTAAAATAGAGGTGGTCGCTAGGGCAGGTTTGACTGTATAGGCAAAATTATAATGACAATGTAGTGAGCGGGCGAGACATTAGGTTCCGTGGAACCTTTACGAACGAATTTATTTCAAAATAATATGAATTTTATTTTTGATCAGATTTTGATGGGATTTTTTCTTTGGATTCCTCTTGATATAAGCTTTCAGCAGTATGTCAATGGATTCGGCGTAGCTCTTACAGTTTCCGAGCTATAAAAGGTCAAAGAGGAATCATAAGGAGTCATAAGGGCTAATTTTTATTTTCCCTAGTTTGTGTCCAGCTAATTACTGGGTCAATCTCCTTATTGCATCCATCTAATTATTGTGTCAAACTCTTTCCTATGTCCATACTCACTTTAAATTATACTTTTTCAAATTTCAGTGGACAGCATGCTGCGGTCGTATCATGCTGCGCTCTGCATAGCCCTTTATTTTCTTTGGATTCCTCTTTATCTTAGCTTTCAGGAATATGCCAACGGATTTGGTGTAGCTCTTACCGTTTCGGAACTACAAGGGGTCAAAGGGGCCAAAATTGCAATTTTTCTAAATATGTCAAATCTTTATTTTTCATCAGATTTCGATGGATTTTTTTTCTTTGAATTTCTATGGATGTAAAGTTTTAGTTGATAGTACATATTTTGCATAGCTCTTACGGTTTTTTATCAGTAAGTATTCAAAAGGGTTAATTTTTTTCCCTATTTTGTTTCTAGCTAATAACTGTGTCTAACTTCTTTTTGTATCCATCTAATTATTGTGTCAAGCTCTTTATTGTGTCCACATTTACTTTAAACTACTTTTGTTGAAATTTCAGTGGTCGGCATGCTGCGGTTGTATCATGCTGCACTCGGCGTAGCCCTTTATTAGCTCACCTGGCCAAAGGCCATGTGAGCTTTTGCCATCACTCAGCGTCCATCGTCCGTCCGTCCGTTAACTTTTATTCAAAGATCTTCTTCTCTGAAACTACTGGGCCAATACTAACCAAACTTGGCCTGAATCATCACCAGGGTATGCTCTTTCAAGTTTGTGATTTTTATGTCCGTAGACCAAACAACATGGCTGCTGTTACTAAAAATAGAACATATGGGTAAATTGCCGTTTTTTTTGCAAATTACTCGAAAACCATAACAGATATCAAAATTCTGACGCGAGTAAAAATGATCAGCATTATGAGATCTACCTGCCCTGCAATTTTGGAGAATATCTGTTTACCCGTCTTGGAGTTATGGCCCCTTTTCTGTAAAATTTTCAGTTTTTCGTTACTTCTGGTCTTATATATTGAAATTGGTTGAGGATAGAAGTGAAGTTTGTATAACAAAAATGGTCAGCATAGTAAGATCTACATGTCCTGCAATTTTGAAGAAAATCTGACAACCCACATAGGAGTTATTGCCGGTTTTTCTTTGAATTTTTATAATTTTTGAACGTTTTTACTTTTATTTCAAAAACTGTTTGAGATAAAGGTTGAATGTGAATTGCAAAAGTGTTGAGGTTTTCCAAAACTACAATTTCTACATATGTCCAGCAGGTTCGCATCTCATCCAAGATGGCCACCAGCGGGGAAGATAGTTTAACATAGGACCCTATTGGAAATGCATTCAAAGAGCTTCTCCTCTGAAACCACTGAACCAATGGGGACTAAATTTTGTCACAATAGTCCTCGGGTGGTCCCCTTTAAAGTTTGTGATATTTGCGTTTGTACCTCATCCAAGATGGCTGCCAGCGTGGAGCACAGTTTAACATAGAGACCCTAAGGGAAATGCATTCAAATGTCTTCTCCTCTGAACCCACTGAGCCAATTGGATCCAAACTTGGTTACAATAGTCTTAAGATGTTTTCCTTCAAAGTTTGTGATTTTTATGTTCATACCTCATTCAAGATTGCCGCCAGCAGGGAACATAGTTTAACATAGGGACCCTACGGGAAATGCATCCAAAGATCTTCTCCTCTGAAACTACCAAGCCAAATTGAACCAAACTTGGTTACAATAGTCCTTGGGTGGTCCCCTTTAAGGTTTGTGATTTCTACATTCTTACCTCATCCAAGATGGCCGCCAGCGTGGAACATAGTTTAACATAGGGACTCTATGGGAAATGCATTCAAATGTCTTCTCCTCTGAACCTACTGAGCCAATTGGAACCAAACTTGGTTACAATTGTCTTTGGGTGATCCTTCCAAAGTTTGTGATTTTTAGTTTGTACCTCATCCAAGAATGAAAATGTAACATCTGCTGAACTGATTTATAGTATGAATGGGTTGTCGATAGGTGACAATGAATAAAACCAGTGACCAGGTGAGCGATACAGGCTCATGTGAGCCTCTAGTTTACTTTCATTTTCAAATTTTTTTTTTCGTCGCATTTTTCTCAGCAACTACACATGACAGGCAATTGATATTTGGTATAGTACATCACTATGGGGTCTTTTAGGGCTATTCCAGTAAAAATTCCCACCAGGGGGTGGAACGCCACTTATTTTTATACCCCCACCAAGAGAAAAAAATTTAAATATATAAATTAAACTATTAGGAAACAACACAAATTTACCCACCACCAACAGAAAAATAATTCACTGGTGTTCAACCCCCCGGTGGGAATTTTAAATGGAATAGCCCTTACTGCGCTTTCCATTTTCGGCCATATCGAATCACCACTTCCTGTTTACTTACTTTGTACCTTTTTTACTTTCATTATCAAAATTATGACTTTTTAGTCACATTTTTCTCAGCAACTACACATGACAGCCACTTGATATTTGGTATTGTGCATCAGTATGGGGTCTTATACTGCGCCTTCTCTTTTCGGCCATATCGGATCACAACTTCCTGTTTTAATACCGTCTTTGGGTCTTTTTTACTTTCATTTTCAAAACTGTGACTTTTTCGTCGCATTTTTCTCAGCAACTACACATGACAGCCACTTGATATTTGGTATAGTACATCATATTGGGTCCTATACTGTGCCTCCCATTTTCGGCCATATTGAATCACCACTTCCTGTTTACCGACTTTGTACCTTTTTTACTTTCATTTTCAAAATTGTGACTTTTTCGACACATTTTTCTTAGCAACTACACATGACAGCCACTTGATATTTGGTAGGGTGCTTCAGTATGAGGTCATATACTGCACCTTCCCTTTTTGGCCATATCGGATCACCACTTTCTGTTTACCGACTTTGTGCCTTTTTTACTTTCATTTTTTGCATCTTATTTTTTTCTGCAACCTTTTAATTGCTTGTATTGTGTCCACACTTGTACTGTGTCAACACCTGTAATGTATCCACACACACTTAATTTTGCACTTACCCTATTGATCCAGGGTTCAATGAGGGGGGGGGGGGG
>MJUU01059313.1:14479-30494 GCA_002080025.1 Modiolus philippinarum | reverse complement strand
GATGTGCATATTTAAATACAACCAAATACAGAAAAATTATAAATCATAAAATTAGTATCTCATACAACACATTGCACTGCGAAATTTATACGCAAAAGTGACTAATGGTCTCAAAATCCTAGCTAAATCCCTGTTAATTATATGTCTCTGGTACAGGGCACAGGCACTTGTTTCATTAAAAAAATCCACCCTCTCACTTGTTTCATTTTATAAAAAATCCACCCTCTCCCTCTCTTCTTCCATTCTCTTATCCGGCGTGACATCACAAAGCTGAATTGACCAATCCGATCACTCGATTTAATCTTACACCCCAATATAGGCGGTGATGCGATCGATGTTTACAGTTATAATCTATGTAAAGAAACAAATATTTTAAATCGCAAAATTTTCGGTGTTATTATATCTTGAAAATCGGATATGATGTTTGTATTGATGTTCCAAATGCATATTCCGAGTGAAGTTACTTAGATATGTAGTGAAATGTGGACTTTTTCACCTCCTCCACAGGTAAAGTGCCCGGATAAGAGAATGGTTGGTTACCTTGTGGAAGAAGAGAGGGAGAGGGTGGATTTTTTTAATGAAACAAGTGCCTGTGCCTTGTACGTATGTGCCTGTGGTTTGAATGCAATAAATTAGCATCTCAAACACAGGGATGTAAGCGAATATTGCCACAAATGGTAACTTCAAAAAGGGCCTTATTTAAATTGGTAGTTAGGGGTAGAACAACACAAAATTATTGCAAGAACTCATGAAATCAACCTTTTTTTACTCGACATGCTTTTCTTCATGGAGGCGGCCATAACGGAAGTAGTAAGAGTTTGTTTTGATTTTACAACTTCCGGTTGTAGGTGTGACCTTTTTAACCAATGTAAATAAACATTAAATAAACACTAATCCGCATAAGAGGCAAAGACACAAAATGGAAAACACATCAATAGAATCAGGTAAGAAAAAAATTAAATGAATTGATAGTAAACACATGATGCAATATGTTATTAACTTGATTTATTTTTTTTTAAATGCAATTAAGGTAAATTAGAGAGGAAAACATTAAATTCATTCAACACGACTAGTTACTTTTCTTTAAACTAACTTAAATATTATATGCCAATAATACCGCTTTGCATTTAGCATTTACAATTTTTTTTTTTTTGGGGGGGGGGGCTATAAATTCTGAACGGCCTTCTTTCGGGCTTCTTGGTTGTTTGTGATTATTTGATTAACGGTGTTTTTTATATTTATTTGATTATCAAACACCATTCTCAATTATTTGATTGCGCTTATTTGTCAAAATTACTTTATCTAAGTAGACCCCCTTCTTGTCGATTACTTGATTGCCATATTTGTGAAAATTTCACTTAAACTGCCTTAACTTCAGTAACTTATAAGTATTGATTGTATGTGCAAAAAAAAAAATTAATAATCTGTACATACAATGGAGAAATTGTGATTTTTATGGTAAATATCGAGTTCAAGATCAGCGATGATGTAAAAAAGAAGACACATTTCACTCAATTTATAATAAAATCAGAGTTCAAAACGTTTATGGCAGTGAGCAATGCATACCATGGGTCTACCAAACATAATAGCAACTGTAGACAGCACGTCAAGTTGCATTATTTTTTATTAATTTATAATACAAAATACCCAAAGTTGCGTAATAAACATGCAGTGCATTTTGTTAAATGCTGTAAGTCACGTGTTTCAATTAGTAGTTACCTCTCATCAGCAGCATTAGAAACAAATAATATGGAAATATTATTTATTTATTTATTATAAACATTTATTTATTTATGTATTTCAATTTATTTATTCATTTATTGCCACTTTGAAGCTTTTATGTGACAAGTACGATAATTTATTTGTTTTCATTCTAACCCTTACCGAAAAATGAATGCAGAGCAATGGAAATTTTTCGTCAGATGATGAATACCAATAAAAACATATTTGATTACTTGATTACCTTATCATTAGGGGGTAATTGGCGATTATTTGATTACCGAGTGTTTTGGTCAATGGTGATTTGATTATCAGAACCCTCTCTTGATTACAGTCGTGTATTTGATTCCTATATTTTGGGAAAATTTACTGGAGATACCATATCGTCAGTAAATATAAATGTACAAAAAGTTAATGCTTATTTTATTGCCAATCCCCCCCCCCCCCAACTATAGAACTTAAATTTCACACAGTATGACAGAGCTATGACAGAAACGCGGAAACTGTTACCTGACGGTGTTTCCTACATGTACTTGTAATGAGAAAGTTAAAGTACATTTTGCAATGTCAGGCATGTTTTATTTAAAACAGAATGAAACATGTTTAAAATTACTAGTAGAACCACGAACAATTGCCACGGAAAGGTCGAAAGGAGAAAAACTCAGAGTATCTAGGGACGTATTTGGATATTAATATTCTGGTATGCTTTTGACAAATACGAATGTCAAACGCAATCAACCTCTCAACCCAGGGTTTAAGGCACGCATGGGTTCAAGTCGTTTATTCAATTTGTAAAAGCAAACAAAGACCAAATAACTGTGCTATTTGGAAGTCTAACTGAACATCTTTGGTCTATTAATCGATATTCAATTCTTATGAAATTATGAATAATGTTTGCATATATCATGTTTTACAATACGAATTTGAATGGAAAAGAAAACTGAATTCAATACTATTTAACATAAACGGTAGACATATTTAGCCGGGGCTCATTGTTGTTGTACAGTTGGTATAATTTATTGTTTTAATGTTGACATTCTGAACTGCATGGTCATAAGCCACGGTCAAGTACATCCTCACAATGTCAGGGGTCCTGTGTCCATGCTTGGCCGTGGGAAAAAGGTCAAACGTGGACACAGGACCCCTCACATTGTGAGGAAGTGCTCAGTAATTTACTTATTATACAAGATATGTTTCAGGGATGATCACTAGAATATCAAACTAGAAAAATGGCTGTTGGAAGCGACTGTGATTCCTGCATTACGTGTGAACGCAGCATGACATATCGAAGTTGAACGTACTTTTCTTAGCATCTTTGAAATCAAATTATAGATAGTCACTATTTTTACTTGAAAAAAGGAATTCAATGATATGGTTGTTAGGTAGGATTCAAAATTCCGACTGATTTGTTTTTACTTAACAAGGTTATATGCAAACATTTAAAAAAAATTGAGCTTTTGACATTATCAAGAAATTTACCACAGTTGGAACCGGAAATTACGATTCGGCATAGCTTCCCGCACATCTACAGGCGATATGCAACAACTTTTTAACATAATTAAATCCTTAAAAAAAAAAAATGCAAGATGAGTTCCTGTAGCATGCCACATGTGTCAAAATCGACATCCTACCACTTTCCGCCGAGGCTTATATCAAAAATCCGAAAGCTTATTGCGCATCTACAGAATCATATACAACAAATTAGACCCCTAAATCAAAAACTGTAGGAAGATTGGCGTCGAGTTCCACATGTGTCAAATATCGATATATTAGGCCACTTGTTTGCAAAAAGGCCAATATAAAAAAATGCATATAGAACAATTTTATAACAACAAAAATGTTGGAGGTAGCTTTCGTCGCAAGAAAGTGTGACAAACGGAAAGATAGACGGACGAACCAACGGCTATATCCTCAAACTTTATTAATAATAAAATAAAATAATAATTAATATAAAACAATAAGAGACCGCCACTTTTATTTAGCTATATAGAAGAGGTAACGCGTGGCGTTTCTCCACAGTTTGTCTACAATATTTCAAGGACCGAATTTCCATATTGACTCCACTATATTCCATAACTGACAGCTGCTAGGTATTGGCATTAATTTTGTTTTAATGACCAGCCTCATTTTTTTTTATTTTAGTCTGCATTGATGCTTACAAAGTTCAACTCAAGTATATTTATATAGTACTAGGGGAACAACATGGACTCTGGGCTCCACAACAAGGGATCCGGGTTCTAAAATCAAGGCTCCGGGCTCCTACAATAGGGCTCCGGTCTCCAACACTAGGGTTACGGGTTCCGGGTTCAAACATTAAGATTCCGGGCTCCAACACTTAAACTCAAGGCCTAATCAATAGGGCTCCGGGCTCCACTCACTGGACACTAGACTCCACATACATGGGCTCTGGGCTCTCAGGGAGATGTGGAGTCCGTGTTATTATCCCAGATAACAAGTTCGTAATTTTCTATTAGAGGCCTCGTTTCATTCCCGTGACGTAAGCATTAACCATACTTTCATTCATCAAAGACGATGAAAAAAGATAGAAAACAAATATGATAACATGAGTATATTTATTTTCGCAAAGTTCATGAGGGACCATTTGGTTACATATATAATGTTTTATTTGCAGACTGCATTTTTACCAAGTCTAGTTTCTATTTACAGACCTGTCATCATGTTTGACGTTTATAGCCAAATACATATCTTAAACATGCTTATAATACATATCTTGATATGTAGTCTAACGACATGGAACACAAACCTAGATATTGGACACAGTTATTACTGTTTTGCGTTCCTTGAATGTAAAAAAGATCTATTTATTCTTGAAAGAGATATGGAGTGGATGCACACGAAAAGAAGTCTCTACAAGTACATGGTTAAACGAGCCATGGAACAACGCATGTTTTGTTCATCATCTTGAAGTCACCATGACACCCTCAACACAGAACTTTGCTCATACCTCATAGTAGTTTCAAGACGGCCCCTAACACTGGCTGGACGTAATTTATTACGGAATTCAACGCCACATCTATTTTTTCTTTCTTCACACGGATCTGAGATTGTCAAATAACGTAAAATTAACAAGTAATTAAATAAAGAGGCGATATATATGTTCTTGTAATTTGGTAATACGATTAAGATTAAGATGAAGATAATTGGGCGGATCCAGATTTTCGTATTTTGTTTGTTGTTGTTGTTGTTGTTTTTTTTTTTTTTTTTTTTTTTTTTTTTTTTTTTTTTTTTGTTTGTTGTTTGTTTTTTTTCTTTGGAAGGGGGAGGGGGTGCTCAGTAAAATATTATATTTGTCTTTTTGATGTTAAGAATTTCTTGTGGTTGTGTTTCAATTTTTGTGGACATGACAAAAATCACATGTCTACATAACATGCATAAAGTTGGGATTTCTAGAAAATATTGACAATCCTTTTCTGAAATTGATTTCTGACGCAACGACCATACGTCAGCGTATCGATCCCAGGGCACAGACTGTGTATACATAGAAATAAATGCGTATATTATTTAATCTTGTTTTATTGAGAAAAAAAAACACACAAAACAATAACACACTGTTGTGTATCCGGAAAAAATGATTTAATCTACCTCTTCCGGAAAAATACACGACTTAAGTAATTATGTTATACTAAAATAGAAAGGGGGAACTAGAATACGAAAATTGCAAGAATAAAGAAAAAAAAAACAATACCATAATTTCTTGTTATGCAAAAATAGTGATAATACATAGAACATATATATGACTAGCCCATAGGGTTACATTAGCATATACATATAAAAGTACAAATGGAAAAATTTACACTAATTATAATTAAAATACAAATCATGTCCACTTGTTTACAATACTTAAGGCCACATCAAATTAATTATAATAGATTCTCATCCCCACTCGCCCCATTTTTTCTAAGCTCAATTTTTTTTTTTATTTTCAATCATATAGAAATTTTCTTTAAATTCCTATCAATTTTTAAATAGTGAAAATCAGTAAAAAATAAAAAAAAATAAAATCCTCCCACCAACCCCAGATTTTATGTTACAGGTGGATGAGAATCTACAAATTAACTTGAACTTATTCGCTGGTCATTTTTTATGTATTTCTGTCAGATTTTCGGACATCTCTCGTTTTACTCATTTAAAAGCTAAATATTTTTTTTGCCCGGTGACCCCCTAATTTTTTCTATTACTTCATTCCACATATTATCTTTTGGGTCATTCTGACAAAATATTATTCAATTGGTGTTATTTTGTCACATTCATTATTGGACATGTTACCATGAAAAATGCAGAGGAGTTCAGTTTCCCGCCATTTTTTAAATACTTGTATCTCTAAAACTGTCAATTTTTATCGCTGAAATCACTTCTTTTTCAATTTTCTACAAAAAAAATCACATTTAATTTAAATCCTTGTTGTTTTAAGATTAACCAAAAACATTCTTAATCACCGACGACAATTTATAAAAAGTCTTTAAAGATAAATTGTTTTTGTCATGTATTGCGACTTCCGTAACATAGTAATCAGTAGTAAATGGCAACATACTGCCCATGAACACATTAGTGACGTCATAAATTTGTATGACGTCATCAAAGAATTATAGAATAGCACATCATGCATACGCAAAACAAGTGATGAATACTAATATGCGAAATTAGCACACTTGATATATCAATTAACATATTCTTTAATGAGTCTTCATTTAAGATGTGTTTTTTTTTTCAGTGCGATATAAACATCTTGCCATGTAAATTCGAATGATCGATCAGTAGTACGATGAAGAATCGCGCATAATTACACAAAACAAAAAAAAACATAAAAAAAACACTCGGTTGGGAACCAATCGAATCGATGAATCGTTAGACTTTTGGCTGACATGCAAAGAAAAATACACACTGACAACAACAACCAATACCCTTTCCGTCTAGATGAATTGCTATATATATACGGACATAATTCAAAACTGTTAAGNTCTCATATAATCATTTTCCCTATCATTTCTATGTAAAATCCTGAAATTTTCAATTTCAGATTTTGCGCTTAAATGCACGGTGACCCCCAAATTTTATTTTATATTTTGAACAATAATACAATTATGTTTCTACACAGAAAATTTCACAAAATTCGATAATAGGAAATTAATACCCTGCAGACACCTTAAGATAAAAAATTTCATATTTGAGAGAGCGGACATGTGGGCGTCTCTCTCCTCTCTCCTGTCTTTCCTCTTTCACATCCCGTTCTCTCTGTCTCCCCTTCATTTCCCTGTTCTCCCTTCTCCCTTCCTTCACATTTGCAAAGCGAAAATCACTTTAATTTGATAAACTGATCTTAACAGTCGACTAGTTAATATCAAATCAATGTGATCTATAAATTCGTCTTTACGGCGATAATATATATTTATCGAAGCACCGTTGGTCAGATGTGCTTTGGTTTTCTCAATTTTTTTTCAATATACAGCAGATGAACTGTTCCCATATTTGGACATCATATATATTTTATTACTTTTTAAACATTACACCAGTAGTAAACCAAAAGGTCAAAAGAGTAACTTCGTTCAAACAGAAGTTCAATGAAAATGGAAGTATATCTTGCAAAGTCAACAAATGATATAATAAATAGCATGTTAACATACATTTAGTTGGCCCAGTTCCCATTGGATCAAGCAAAATGCATCGGTTTATTTACAAAACCGCTACATTTTGATAACCGTTACTTTGATGTACAGGATTTAACTTTTAAAGTTCAGATAAAAACAGATTAAAAGCTTGGCCATAAATACACGGAAGTCTGGAATTATAGTGGTTATTGTCAACCTCGACATTGATTGACGAACTAGTGCATTTAGAACACAGCACTAAAATCTCTCCGATTTTCATATTTTTGAAATATCAAGATATCAACATACTTCACATTGCCCTTCCAATTAAGTAGATCCCCTATACCTACGGTTGGTGAAACTTTACAGTCTGTTCTAACTCCTGACGGGTAAAGTTACAGTCTGTTCCAACTCCTGACGGGTAAAGTTACAGTCTGTTCCAACTCCTGACGGGTAAAGTTACAGTCTGTTCCGACTCCTGACGGGTAAAGTAAGACGATAACGACGTATGCTGAAGTGAGTCCTATACTTATGACTTCAAGATGAAGAGCAACAAAAAATAACGTTATTCAATTGATTTGTTTTACCATGTATTCGTAGAAACTTTGTCTTATGTGCATTTACTCCATATCCTTCCATTGATAATTTAAGACTGGAGTATGTCTCTCCTGCAGAGTCCGTAAAAATGTTCTCTGTGCGAGAGATGTATGCTCTCTGTATAGTTCAGCTATGGTGTATTTGTTTTTGAGAGAATCTCGTATGGATAAACTATGATATTTCCAAATTTTGGCATTTCATATTATCATTATTAATTTTCAAATGTTATTGTGACCAACTGTTTATAGTGCCCACATCTCACTTTTTTATAATGCCAAGTTTTTTTTTTCTTACAATCGACCTGATGAGCGCCCTCTGTTTGTTTATATGTTTTATCTGTCATCTAGCTCAGGACACTAATACATTTGTCGGGCAACGGATGACAGTGGTTGTAAGAGCGCTTTGCCAGTTAATTCTATGATTGTTGACGACCTGGCATCCATGCTCTAAATAAGACAAGGATGTGACATTATGATTTCCGCTCAAACAGGTGCTAGGGACCGTCTTGAACTTACTATGAGGTATGAGTAAAGCTCAATGTTGAAGACCTCATGGTGACTTCAAGATGACGGACAACTATATAGGCGTTGTTACGTTGCTTGGTTTTACCATGTATATATTCGTAGAGACATAAAATATTGGTTGGGCCCCCTTAGCAGAAAGTCTGGATCCGCCACTGCACACACTGACAGTTCTTTAGAAAAAAATAGTGCATCCTTTATTTTCCATCTTTTGTTAATTTAATTTTCTGATGATTAACCTTAAAGTTTGTATCACTAAATACATTTAATATGTATACTTCTCTGAAAAAAAAATTATGTTTTGAAAATATATAATCTCTTTATAATATATATATATAACAACATGCATTAAATAATCCCAGACATTAAAATATATGATATTTTGTATACATACTTTGTTTGAGGATTATAGCTTTCATACATCAATGGATGTTTTGCCTTTAAACGAATTCTGCTCACATTGTTTAAATTTCGTCCCAAATGCCTGTAAATTAGAAGCCTACATTCTAACTGATTTATGATTTATACTATTAAGATATAAGAAGTCAAATTTTAGACTATAATTAAATTTTCCAGGAGTAATCACAAAAAATCATGAATTCAGAATACATGGAAATATAAGGATCACACATATAGACACTTAATGATGGGGGTGAAACAAACAGAACATAATACAACCCCCCAAAAGAAAAAAAAATAACAATGAAAGGATATGGAGTAAATACACATGTATATACTCGTAGAGATTTTGTCTCATATGCATTTACTCCATATCCTTTCATTGTTAATTAAGATATACGTCAAATGACAAATTCGATATAGTCTGACCTTGAATTTCCGATTCCCTGCATGCAGGATTGATCCCAGAGCCCTCGACGACAGGGCTGACCGAGCGTGTTCCTAATACTGCTGGATAGGGGAATACTCTAGATATTTGTGCGGATATAGTCAAGTCATAATGCAGAAAGCATATTCGCTAACCATTGCATACAAACTATGTGAATTAATGTCACGCTCCTTAAAATGTGAAAATCATTTTATGACCCCCTTCTATATTGCTATATTCCTCGATAAAAGGCTTGTCTCGCTCGCTGTGGTCGTATAGAAGGCAATTTTTCTGTCTTTTTACCCATTTATTCCAATTTCCAGTGACAACAAAAACTTGTTCCGGTTTTGTCATTCATCCTTATTTACTTTTTCTTTACAGAACATATATACAAATTACTGAAGGCATGTCGTGATGCTAAGAGAAAGTCCTACAGCCCATACAGTAAATTTAGAGTTGGTGCTGCACTTTTATGTGAAGACGGGACTATAGTTACAGGTAATGTCAAAAATAAATTACATAAATGCGCAGAAAAAACTGAAAGGATACAGAGTAAGTGCATTTAAGACAAAGTCTCTACAAAATACATGGCAAAATCAAGCAATGGAACAACGCGTTTATGTTGTTGTTCATTCTGCAGTCGTCATGAGGCCTTAAACAATGACCTTTGCTCATACTTCATAGTGAGTTCAAGACGACCCCTAGCACCGGTTTGGGAGATATCGTACAACGCTACATGCATGTATCTTCTCTTTTTGTTCATGAGTGCGGGATTGCCAAAGAACAAAAATATAAGTGGAAAAGTGTTCTTGCAATCGCTGTCACCCGTTGCTTGACAAAAGACTTGCAAAAGACAATCTCAACATAAAAACAAACAAAAGGCAATCATCGAGTCAATTTGGCAGAATTAAATCATTGAATGTGGGCACTATAAACAGGTGTTTAGATTGAAATTTAGAGATCACAAAATCAAATTTCCAAACTTTGAAAAGTATGATAGTGTATCTATATGCGAGATATTCTCTGTAAAAAAGTACACCATAACTGAAATATATAAATAGCATGTCTCGCACGGACTCCATATTGCAGGAGAGACAAACCCCGGTCTTAGATAAATTAAGTGAGAACCCAACCGTCAGATAAAAAAACAATCCATGGACAACGGCAACATCGGAAACACCAAGAAACAAGGACAACACATGAGTACGGGAATGAAGACACACATACAGATGAACATTACGGACCCTTTAAAACCATGGATGAGATCAGGTGCACCGGAAGAGTAAGCATCTCCTGCTTCTTATAAGACATCCGCCGTGTTAAACATGTCAACTCCGGTAGTAAAGTCAAATCTGGTAGAGGAAAATAAACCTTAGCTGTAAAGGAAAAGATCTGTTGTCATCTGGAAAAAGGCATGGTCCACAAGATCGTAATATGGACCGTAAATCTTCTTTAGAGATGACCTTAAGTAATGGGTAACATACCCTTGCTTTAAGTAGCCCATTTGTAAGCAACCGAGCTTTATCAAGGTAGTCACTTAGTACCTTGATAGAGCTCCATGAACAATAAAAGGATATGTAGTAATTGTACATGAGACAATGTCTCTACAAATACATGGGAAAACCAAGCAATGGAACAAGGAGACTGAATTAACCGGTGAATAAGAAACGCGTAAATATACAACTAAATTTAGAACTAGTGACCATTCGCTTCAAATTGAAATCGGGAGATATAAAAAAAAATAACTAGAGACCAGAGATTTTGTATAAGCTGTAAACAAAAATTAGATGATGAATATCACCTTTTTCTACATTGTCCTATAAATAATCGACTACGTAACGAACTAGAATTTAATTTAGATTTTGACCTAAAAACTGGATCAGACATAATAAATTTAAAAACAATTCTGAATCCGTCAACACCTTCTAATATTAAAGCAGTTGCTTCTTTCATAAAGAGGTCATTAGAACTGAGGGGAGAAGGTTAAGCTTTACTGTTTTAATATTAAAAAAATACTTTGAAAGTTTGAAATGTTTGAAAGATATGATTTTTGTATGTTTCATGTGATTTGTATTGTGTTCTTTTTGTACTGTATTGCTATGACTCTAACGAGTCTTTTGTCTGCAAATAAAGATTTCAATAAGAACTTCCTTTTCAAATTAACTATGCTTGACACGATTGGCTTGATACTATACGTTCATTTATCGATACTTATTTCCAAAGTATTACAAATCCTTCCCATATTGTTACAGAAACTTTAAGGGGGTTCGCTACTCCATTTGAAAATAAATTGGATTTCAAATAAACATGATTTTATGTTAGAAAATTAAATAGAAACAATTTAAGTGCAAAAAATTAATAGGTTGATGATCTAGTTTTAGAGATTTAAGTGATTGAAAATTTGGCGGGAAAACAAACTCCTCTGATTTTTCATAGAGGTTTGACCATAAATGAAGGAGACAAAATAAATAGAATCAAATGAATTTTTACAGAATGCTCACAAAGATGTATAAAATAAAATTATGGAAAAAAATAAGGGTGTCAATGGGCAAAAAATTATAATACTTTCAAATAGATAAAACCCGAGGAATCCGAAAATCTGACAAAAATTCCAAAACATGAGGAGTGAACCTCTATGGCACGCCAAAGCCACAAAAATGAGATAAAATAGCATTATGTCAGGTAATGCTATCTTATCTGAATTTTTGTGGTTTTGGCGCACATTATCAGACATGTATTATCAGGTTTCCTCATTACCTCCTAATAAGTACCTTTAAATATTTTATACATAGGTCTCTATGAAATCTATGTGGTAATGATGTTTTATCTTAAGATAACATAGCATTACCTGTTAATAAGTTTTATCTGCATTTTTGTGGCTTTGGCGTGCTAGTAAATGTATTATCTGTTTTCTAATATCAGCCAGTCAGACGTAATTTCTGTGGGAAACTGTATTTATATCTGATTTATGTAACTGTATTATCTGATTTAACAGATAAGATGTAGATAGATACATTTCAACAAGTTATCAAATTCAATCTTTTTAGATCAAATAATTTATTCTGAAAAAAAACTATGTAATTATGATCCTAGAGAATGTAATAGAATTTCTTTTCTTTTTCTTTTTTCTCACTTTTGTTTAGATTTATCCATTTGCCATTCGTAACGAATTTTGTATTTATGTGTGTATATATTATGTATTTTCACTGTGTCTTTATAATATTTCTTTATGGGAATAAAGTTATGTTTATCTATCAAAAACTACAATATCACAATATTTCATCTTTTAAATTACCTGTCTTGACACCCGTGATCGTTACATGAATGTATATACATGTAAGTGTAACATCCTCTCAGAATTTAGTAATTGTTAATTGAAACTAACAAAAATAATAAATTGTATCAACAAAAAATGTTAAAAGTAATTATTTTTCTTTTAAATCCAGTTGTACGGATTCTATCTGAATACGGAATTTAAAATTACATAAATCAAATACACACTATATTTTCAAGGAATGAAAGAAACTACAAAGTTATAATGTCTATAGATTATGTTATATTTTGCATTCTCTGTCAAAAAGAATATTCTACATCAATAGAAGTTTGGAGTTGATAGTCATTTTTTCTGAAAAAAAATATTTCAATTTGTCATCTATTATACGAAAGTTCATTACCCGTTACCATGGTTACCTGATAAGTAAGTTCATTACCTGTTAAGTGATAAGTAAGATAGTACCCTATTACCTAAAGATAAGAATGTATTATCTCTGTGATTCATAGAGACCTATGTTAAAAATTTTACGATATTTATTTATCAGGAGGTAATGATGTATTATCTGCGCCAAAACCACAGAGATAATGCTATTTTATCTCATTTTTGTGGCTTTGGCGTGCCATAAACCTCCTTAAACTAATGTGTCCAGATTTTCTTGTTATAAATATTGTGACCAAAAAGTAAAACGGTTTATATAATTCCGGGTTTATGGTATACGTAAAAATATAATAATATTAGTAAAAACATATAATCTTATCAAAAATATATATCTTTTTGATATATAACATTGGTATTTTTTTTATTCTTTACTGGTTATTGTAGAAGAAAATTTAATTTATTTGAACTGATCAGTCACGGAAATCAACCATGGACGTTTTTCATTGTTTAAGAATATAATAAATGTTAACCGGTTTATACCCCCTGTATCTTATGGTCAACTAAATAGAGAAAAATTGACATAAAACCAAACACTGAGGAAGTTTTGCTTTTAAAACTCGAATAAGAATGAAAATATGTCATATTATTGATTGGGGACAATACAAAGTTTTATATTTTGGCATTTATTAATTTTCTAAACATGAACCTTTATTTCTGACTGTCTGTAAATTTAATGCCCACATTTCTCGATTGTATTATAATCAACTCAATGAATGCCCTGTTGTCGTTTATTGTCTTTTGGCCCCTTTGTCGGGCAACGGATGACAGTGCTTGTAAAAATAGTTTGTCCTACATTAAATGAGTGTTGACGATCTCGCATCCTTGGATGTAACCTAAGCATATAAATCAAGTAAAACAAAACAATTGAATAACACTTTTTTTGCTGTTCTTCATCTTGAAGTCACCATGAAGCCTTCAACAATGAGCTTTGCTCATACCTCATAGTAAGTTCAAGACGGCCCCTAACACCGGTCTGAACGGAATTCTTTGCTAATTGTCGAGCATCCATGATTATCAACATCCATGAGTTCGGGGTTGTCAACAAACATAAAACTAAATGGCAAAGTGTTGTTACAATCGTTTTCATCCGTTGCCCGACAAAAAGACTAGAACAATTTCGACAAGAATTAGACCTTTTCCTGACCTCCTGATTTTTTTTTTATTTAAATTGAGTGAGTACCCAAGGAAAAACTTTGGTTTTAAATTAATTTACAATTTATAAAGTGAGTACACGATTGAAAGAATGCATTTCTTCATAATTTTTTACTTGTAGCTTTAAAAATACAGACAAAAGTTGGATCTTTTTTGTGTGTGTCCTAATTTTTGACTTTAGAGGAACCTTAAAAAAATAATAGAGATTACCAAGCCAAAAATCAGCTAAGGACAACGCAGTGCAGGAGGGAGAATCTCCTAAGGTTTGAACAAAATTAAGATATTGCAAATTTTCAAAACAAGAATTAAAGAAAGATAGATAATGACTGCACTCAAAAACAAGAAAAGGATCAAAACAGGGCAAAAACAACAAACAAACAATAGAAAATAAAGTATGAATTTACAATCTTATAAATGCACAAAGTTACCCCTTTTTTAGATACGACAGTGACTTTTTGTTCTTATTATAGGTTGTAATGTAGAAAATGCATCCTATGGGTTGTCTATATGTGCTGAAAGAACTGCTATAGTTAAAGCTGTTTCCGATGGTCAAAAGAAATTCAAAGCAATCGCGATATCAAGGTTTGTTTTTAAATTTTTTTGATGAAGTATGTTTTATTTCACCATAAATTATTGACCCCGAGGGAACCCCGGGATATAGAAATAGGACCCAGTATTCCAGGCTGCGAGGTACAACCTCTCCAAAACTGGATGTCCGTGGTTGTGCCGGATGATTACTCAGATACACGTGTTGGAAGAAATGCAACGCCTCCTGCACGTTAAAGAACCATTGTAGCAAGCTCTGTTTGTAGTGGTCCGTAGGTGATCGGCTACAAGACAAAATTCCACGCCCCTTTCGATTTCACTTTACTTTTCCTTTGGCAGTCAGAATTGTCCGTCCCATGACCAAATGATCATTTATTTACAAACTTGTTCTCGTCATGATACAGCTGAAATATTGCTGAGTAGACGTTAAACAGTATTCAATCAATCAATCAATCAATCACTATGAATTATTTGCAGTGAATGAGATAAATGCTATTACTTTTTTACTTGCATCACCAACGGTGACCGCAGGTCTAGGAGCCGCTCGACTCCGTCCGTCCGTCCGTCCGTCACGCTTTGGGGTACCAAGTTTGTGTAATCTGAAACTCCGACACCTTTAACCTGATACTTTTAAAACTTTGCACAGTTGTTCTGGACACATTGAAGATGTGCACCATCCCTTTTGGTGACATTTGGGAAAAAAAATGTGGAATTTATCCATTGTGGAACTTAGTCATTTTTTCATCAAATTTTAACATTACGGTACTGAGATTGTGTAATCTGAAACTCTGACACCTTATACCTGATGCTTTTGAAACTTTGCACAGTTATTTTAAACACATTGAAAATGTGCACCTCCCCTTTTGGTGAGATTTGGATAATAATTGTCCAATATATCTATTGTTGAACTTAGTCAATTTTTCATCAAATTTTAATATTACGGTACTGTGTTTGTGTAATCTGAAACTCTGACACCTTATATCTGATGCTTTTGAAACTTTGCACAGTTATGCTAAACACATTGAAGATGTGCACCTTCCCTTTTGGTGAGATTTGGATAAAAATTGTCCAATATATCTATTGTTGAACTTAGTCAATTTTTCATCAAATTTTAATATTACGGTACTGAGTTTGTGTATTCTGAAACTCAGACAGCTTATACCTGATGCTTTTGAAACTTTGCACAGTTGTTTTGAATATATTGAAGATGTGCACCTTCCCTTTTGGTGAGATTTGGATAAAAATTGTCGAATTTATGCATTGTTGAACTTAGTCATTTTTTCATTAAATTCATTAAATTTTAACATTACAGTACTGAGTTTGTGTAATCTGAAAC
>MJUU01059313.1:0-14406 GCA_002080025.1 Modiolus philippinarum | reverse complement strand
TGTCGAATTTATGCATTGTTGAACTTAGTCATTTTTCAGCATATTTTAACATTACAGTGCCTGGTTTGTGTAATCTGAAAGATTAACATTTCTGACTAAATACCTTTGGAAGTTTTTACTGTTGTTTGAACACATTGGTGATGTGAACCTCCCCTTTAGGCCAGTTTTGATTTAGAAAAAAAATGTCAAATTTATCTTTTATTGAACTTGTAAATTATTCTATCATATTATATCATCATGGTACTCAGTTTTTGTCCAGAGACGTTGCAGAGTTTTAAACGCATTGACCATGGGCAGCTATTCTTGAATTTTTGCATTGCTTTCATATGTTTTCTCATAAAGATTCAAAGTATGTGTTTATTTGAAACTCAGATATGGTTTTCACATTTGCTGAAGTGATATGGACTATTTTCATTTTATGCTTTGTTCAACTTTGTACATTTAGTTTTGTTTTTTTTTCTTCTTTTTTTTTGTCTATTACAGTAATAGGGCATCTTCGCTAGCCAAGGGTTGCGATCAGCTTCTCTCCTCTTCACCCTTGGCGGATTGAGCCACAATTTGTGAAACATCAGTTTCAAATTATCTCCCTTTGAAGTAAGAGTTTCGGTATTTATTGTAATAATAAATGATTATTTATTGCATCTAATAATACAACAATTCACAATATATTTGACTTCAAGGAAATAACCCTTCAAAAGTAAAGAAAGATAATTAAATCATGGAAATTTTGCAAAATAGAAAAATCACTAAACGCCATATTTTAAGTTTTATTGTTTTGATATATATTCAAAATCTGAATGTGAGTTAATTAATTGGCTGCAACCAATCAAAGACGTGGATTGGAGACTACAGAAATCCAGCCTAGTAGTCAGTACTTCGGTGCTAACCCGAAAGCCGATTCTATTTGGAACCTTGCAATATCTAATTTTTTGTAAATTTCGTAAAAAGTAAGGAGTATCTCCCTCTCGCAAAGCTCTGTCCTTAGCTAATTTTGGCTTTGTATTTAGATGATTTTGGTTATTTGTTCTCTATCAGTTTTTTAACTCTTTGAGTTAATGGTCTTCCAAACGTTTAGATTTTATCTGCACCGATGAGACATAAATTGTTGAAATGCGCATATGCAGAAATTAAATTCACAGTAACTTCGGTATTTAGTTACTTGATCTGCCATTTCAGTGAAGATGAGAGGAGCGGATCGTAACCCTTTGCTAGCGAAGATGGTAACAGGGTTGAACTTAATATAATCTCAATTATAACTTGCATTTGAAGAATTTTTGGTAATAAGGTAAATGAATACTTGTTTGAATTGGTAAACCTATACATGATATTCTGATAGATTGAAAAAAAAACACTTTCTAAGTTGAACATGAGTGACGGTGACGCAGGTCCAGACATGTAATTGGTCTTGTTTTCTTTGCCGACTGACCATGTGTCGGATGTCGTATGCTTACCACTCCGGAGCACCTGATGTCACCATTTAAGCCTATCTATAATGGATGGGGAAAATAATAAAATTACCAAACAGAGTTGTCAAGAGCCGAAGTCCATGAGACAAAAAGACAAATCAGGTGGAAACCACCGGAATAATTGTCGACCGCAAGGGTCCTGACTTGGTACAGACATTTTAAAAGAAATGGCGGGTTAAACCGGTTCATTCCGGAAGTATAATGCAGTAATATAGACGTTAGTATAGGCTTTACCCTAGAGAACCCACGTTTGTCCCCTTAATCAACCCTTCCTCGAGAGGGTGGACTCATTACCAAAGAATAATAGCTACCGGTATATGTAATATATTTTGTCAATGAATTTTAATTCATATAATGAATTCTTTCTCATATACCTTTATTTCATATCTGTTTCTCACATTTCAGTGATATGAAAAATTCATTTATAGTACCGTGTGGAGCTTGTAGACAGTTTCTTGTAGAGGTAATTATTATCAATGTTTCATAAATATAATTCATAAAATTATTATAACAGTATTTCATACTAAATAATTCAAGGAATTCAAATTGAAATGTTTGGGGTACCGATGAAGTTGTTCACGATTTCAGCAATTGCTTTTTCAGTGTAAACTCAATTGAATGTAATGAAATCTAGCCTTCCCAATCCCCACCTACCATCTCCAAAAGCACTGCTAAATAGCTTCATATAAATGGCCACAAAAGGCTATTTACAGCCAATTTGACTGCTAATATGTCAAAAAATATACAAGTGTGGTATGTATTACTTTTATTTCTAGATAGAACACGTACAAAGGTACAAAGGAACACTGCACGATTTTCCGACAACATTTTAGCACATTTTGATAGGAAAAAAAAATTCACAGCTATAGAATTGTTGGAAATAACGCGCATTTCGACAACTTATGTCTCATCAGTGCAGATAAAATCTAAATGTTTGGAAGACCATAAAGTCAAAGATGTTTAAAAACTGATAAGAACAAAGTACCAAATATGATCTAAATAGATAGCAAAAATCAACCAAGGACAGAGCTGTGCATGAGGGAGATACTCCTTAGTTTCAACAAAAATTACAAAAATTAGATATTGTAAGGTTCAAAATAGAATCGGCTTTCTGGTCAGCACCGAAGTACTGACTACTGGGCTGGTGAATATCCTCGGGGACTAACAGTCATCGACCCAGTGGTAACAAATAACTAAATACCGAAGTTCCTGGAATTGAGTTAAACATATTTTATTGCTCAAATAAAGGTAAGTGATCGGGCACAAGTTATGAAAACATTATTTGAAGCTCTCTCCCTCAAACATACGAAGAAAGAAGTATGGCCATTTAACTACGACTTTTTTTCCTATCAAAAAAGAAGTTCGACAAGAATTTTAACTTGGACTCTTATTTATGCTTACACGAAGTGCCTCACAGCACTCTTCATTTTATCTCGTAAAATTGGTTTGTTGTCTGGTTGGAGTAATAAGATGTTTGATAAGTCCTTTAAGAGATGGTCTAAAACCAGATCCATGACCTGATCAAACGGACGAAACATATTGTCGCGACCTCCAAACCAGACCAACTTATCTTCGTAAGTAAATAACTGTTTTTAGCCTATGGTGATCTTCTTCTATGAAACTATAACAAGTTTATAGAGAGATTAATCTAAGAAGCTCACCAAAAGCAAATAAGTTGTTAATATAAGCTTTTGTATATAAAGACCTAAATAACATATTATGAATGGGCACTATGTATTATGTTCAAAAGAATCCCTTTCCAGATTTACCACATGTTTTGGACTATGTCATTTCATCTCAGCGCCGAAAGCGGGTATATCCAATACTCCGCCTAAGCCGCTGATTAGAATTCTATGACACTTATACAGGAGCTTAATTAAGCATAATAAATGTGCTCTGTGCATTTTGTTTTCCCATAATTCCTAGTTTGCAGTCCGAATATACAGTTTACTTATGGACATATCATTTACATAGCATAAGAAAAGCAGAGGGCTTAAAATGCTGTCTTTGGAACACCACAAGAAATATTGAACAATTTTGAATTAGCCCAATTTACACGTGCTCGGTTAATCAAGATTCGAACCATTTGGTATCACTAATCCCTACAGCTCAACTTTTTCTTGTAACACCAGTGGATTCTCAACTTGACTATAAAATACAAAAATACTGAAGTTGCAGAAAAACAGAAATTTTCGTAATGCTGTACACGTGTTTCAAGGAGTAACCTCTCATCAGCAGCATTAGAATCAAATAATATGGAAAGCCATAATTCAAAAGTAGAAAAAATATTACTAATTACCAAATACCAAATTACAAAATACCGAGTGCCATACACGGAATGAAGCCTTTAGTGTTTTGAAGGGTTTTGAATTTTGATAAAACCATAAATTTCTTTAAAACGCAAGAAATTTTCATATCAGACAAGTCTGACTATTGTTCTGGTGAATACCTCCGGGGACCTCTGGTCCACCAGAAGTGGCATCGACGCCATGGTTTCAAAATACAAGAAATACCGAAGTTGCGGAAAAAATAACATTAAATTTTGTTATGCTGTACACATGCTTCAAGGAGTAACCTCTTATCAGCAGTATTAAAATCAAATAATATGAAAAGCCATATTCCAAAAGTAGTCAAAAAAAGATGTACTCGTTTCTATAGGCCTTTTCAAAAATCATTTGGTCCACCCTTCGGTTTCGGCATTTAAATACAAGTAAACAGTTCCGGTTATCAACCCAACACGGCAAGTGTTGTTAATCCTGAACACAGTTCGTGAAACTGTTCATATTAGGATTACCATGTAATTATTTACTGTGACACTGCACCAATTTTGTTAGAATGTTTTCAGGGTTTAAGTTGTGTTGTTAGCCAAACATATGAGTGATAACCGGAAGCGAAGAGTGTTTGAACCTCCATTTGATGGGAGAGGGCAAATCCAGGAAAAGATAACAACACTTTTTGAAAAGGGCTATAACTACGATATCAGAAGAATATGACTATTTACTATATTTCTTTAACACCATCTTAGCCACATCAGAGGATTATGATTTTTTACTTTTTTACTTAGCTAACAACGTCTTTATAATTTCAGTGCATGGACATTTTTTACTTTATTTTGTATGGTAAAACCGTATGGTTTAAATCATGAGTACTCTTCTTTACTTTTAGTTTGGAGTAGATTGGGATGTTTACATGACTAAACCAGATTTATCCTATGAAAAAATGAAGACCGGAGAACTTCTTCCCAAGTGTTTTGTACCAGACTCTTTAGAAGAGGAGAGAGTAAGCAAGACAGCATAGATCTTGACGAAAATTATTTATTTGTTGTAGTTTATTACAGATTGTAAATTGTTGACTTATAATTATTTTCATTAATGTTATATGTACAGTTTAATTTGCCATAAGAGATTTTTTGAAATTGATGAAAAAGTGTGAGTGTGTCCGAAATGTTCTTCTAGTTTGTGTCAAAATGAAATTGATTTTGTCGATTCCCGTCGAAAATGCAGTGGCCATGTTCCATTTACTACAGCCCCTCTTCGAAGGAGAGAATCGGATGGGTACAGTGGTTGATTATTATATTTTGTAAACCCAAAACAGTTGTTAACTAGAAAAACTGTGAGCAAAGCTCACTGATATATACCCCCGCTCCCCCATTTGATAGTCAATCAAATCAAATTCTGAAATAAGAGGTCCACATCTACATTATGTCACAAAGGCCATGTTAAAGTTTCACGAAAATCTATTAACTGGTTCAGGAGGATAAGTGGATAAGAGATATACCCCCTTCTAATGTAATGGCAAAGTCTATGTTTTGCTATGGGAAACCCCAAAATTCATTTACATCAAATTCTGAAATAAAAGGTGCACTTCTAGATTCTATCACAAAGACTGTGTTACAGTTTCATGAAAATCTATTCAGTGGTTCAGGAGGAGTAGCAGATAAGAGATGGGTACCCACTTGTAATGTAATGGCTATGTCCATGTTTTGCCATTGGAAACCTCAAAAATCAAATAAATCAAATTCTGAAATAGGAGGTGCACATATACATTATGTCACAAAGACTATGTTAAAGTTTCATGAAAACTTATTCACTGGTTCAGGAGGAGTAGCGGATAAGAGATGGGTACCCCTTTGTAATGTAATGGCAAAGTCTATGGTTTGCTATGGGAAACCCCAAAATCAAATAAATCAAATTCTTAAATAGTAGGTGCAAATCTACATTATGTCACAAAGACTGTGTTAAAGTCTCAGGAGGAGTAGAGGATAAGAGATGGGCACCCTCATGCTAATGGACGGACGGATCGACGGAAAGACGGAAGGACGGACGGACAACCCTATCACAATATACCCACCACTTTTCAAGCGGGTGTATAATCACGCTTTGAGCTTTGTTGAGACAGGCTGTTTTCACAATCGTCTCAAGAGGTTGTGGAAATTAGTGCAGAATCATGTTAAAGCTATATATTGTGATAGCTAGATATAGGTTTTGTTATAGGAAAACAAAAATTGTGAAATTTAAAAGCTTGCGTCACAAAATTTTTCATGTAACTGGTCAAAGAAATAAGGCATTGGTGAGATTACATTCATGTTAGTTTAAATTTTTTGTTGTGAAATAACCATTGGATGAAAGGGGGTGACCTTTTTTAAGGGTTAATGGTAAAAATTTTAACCAGTTGACGTTAACAGTACTTTTTTGAAAGACAACCAACTAATTGACGTTAATGGTTCTTTCTTTAGACATTTTAAGCATCTTCACGAGTCACACTTATATATTTTGGCGATTAATAATAAAAATTTCATCGATTGAAACGAAAAAGCTGTTTTACGTTTTACGGTAAAGGGCATTCTTACCCCCGAAATAGGGGGTGGGGCACATTTGACCATCGATTTTTTTCCATGTATTGCAACGTTGCAAGGACAAATATGTTAGTACTGTTAAGATATAATTCAAAATTTTGTTTAAATATTTGACGCATATGTCATTCCAAATTGTATCAATATATAGATCTGTTATGACAAGGGTTACTAGAATGGCAACTGAAATATTTTATGTTATTGTTATATTTGTTAAAAATATCATTAAAATTGTAAAATTTTATTTTTCATTTCTTTAGACCTTTATTCAAACCATTTACAAAGCGCATAAATTCAAAAATTGGCCTTCCAAACTTATTAATCCGTTGAACAAACTTATTCATAAAGGATGAAAATACAGCATTGTTGTTAAATCTTTACTTACTTTTTTTGTTGGTAAAAATATTGATCATCTACATCACTTTTTTACCTTTTTGGGACCATTTAGGGCTTGCTACATGGTGTGAGGTTCCTCACTGTGTTGAAGACCTTACGGTGAACCCTAGATACTTTGTTTTAGGTCGTTTTAACCTGGATATGGGATGTTGTCTCCTTGACATTTACCCATTTCCTTTCTTTTTGATTGTTACTACACAGGGCTGCACTGATGATGGAATCTACCAAAATAAATTGTTTTATAATTTTTATGCAGTTCCATTTTGCCTCCTAAATGCTTTACACCATAACTAAATTTAAACAATTTTTCATATTGGCAGTATTTGGCATTGTACAATATCATGTTCTTCTTTCATAATTGATGATGTTGCTATACGAAATCTGTTTAGAAGTATTTCAATTGAAGTTTCATATGTAAGAAGGCTTAATATCATAGCAAAAGGAAATTATGTCCTTAGCTAGCTGTCAGTAACTGCGAGCATTTATCCGGGCAGTACCCATGTGTATTGTCCTCATGTTTTATGTACTTCATTGTAAGGGTACTCGTCTTGATAAGTTAGACTTTTTTCTAGTTTGATTTTTACTGTGAGTCTTTTTGTGTATTTATTTTTTAGCCATTCACCACACACAGGGGGAGGGTTTGGATCCAAGAAAACGAGTTTAAATCCACCGCAATTTTTGCGCCTCTCCCAAGTCAGGAATCTGTCGATCATTGGTTTGTCCTTGTCTTCTTATAACATTTTAGTTTCTTGATATTTGGGTTATTGGATGTGGTTTGTTTACATTGATTTATTCACTTTTTTACCTTTTTGGGACCATTTAGGGCTTGCTACATGGTGTGAGGTTCCTCACTGTGTTGAAGACCGTACGGTGAACCCTAGATGCTTTGTTTTAGGTCGTTTTAACCTGGATATGGATTGTTGTCTCCTTGACATTTACCCCATTTCCTTTCTTTTTGATTGTTACTACACAGGGCTGCACTGCTGATGGAATCTACCAAAATAAATTGTTTTATAATTTTTATGCAGTTCCATTTTACCTGCAAAATAAAAATTTGATGAGGCCAAAAGTATATCCTGTTAGAGATACCTTTTCTATTTTTTAAGCTAGCATATTGAGTAATAAAACCCACAAAACCCTCTCTTGCATTTTTGAAAATAAATTCTAGTACAAAAGAACTGATCGATATTTTGACTGGCCTTATTCTGAAATTGTCTCAGCGACTTCAATTTATTTAATTGTATAGGGGATTTGAGTGTTTGTAGGATTACAAAAACAAGATAACAGTAAACACCGACAATGGCCGGGAACTACAATCACATGCCACAATTAACAAGCGAACTGCACTAGAAAAACAATAATGAAAACAAGAGACAAACATAAATAACGATAGGAACTCGTGATAGCCAGATTTGGTACCGGCACTAGCAAAGGCCAGTGGTAGGGTTAAACCGGTTTTTGGGTACCCAAGCCTCCCCTTTCTCTATCCAGTTTCCCTATAGTATAATAAACATGCAAATAAAACCCAATACAGGTAGACTACTAAGGGACCGACCATTTAACTTGAAGGGGGGGNGGGGGGGGGGGGGGGGGGGGCTATGGTTTTTTTCTATTTTGGATCTGATTTTATGTGAAAAAACTATTTTGGCTGCCAAAATGATGAAAAAATATTTTCTGAATGAGGCTTTCTGCCCAAAAAAATAATGTTAATTTTGAAAAAAAAATATTTTGTTGACACGCGTGCAAAAAATAAATAATTTGTTTCGCGCGTAGCGCGAAAAAAATTTTCGGTCCAGAAAAAAAAAACATGACCCCCCTTCAGGTTAAATGGTCGGTCCCTAACTCAATGACCACTATCTTGGAAAGGAAAAGCATATGACAAAACGTAAATTAGAATGATGGGTCAATGGGTCAAAGAGTGCTCACCGCTAAACTGCCGACTAGCTCAAGGAACCTAGTCTGTTGGTAAAACACTGTCGCACTACGGAAGAAAAATCAAACTCAAAACTCCCCGAACAGTTTGGTAAAGAGTCGTCATGTATTTCAGTAGACATCGACAGTGACAGTGAGAGGCCAGTATATATGTAAAGTATTCAGATCACTGGAATCCAAAGCCAATTTAACGGATTTGCTCAGAATATCCACTATAACGTGAAGAATGTAAGTTAATTCCCAGTTTTTCTTGATTATTTATCATTTTCTGACATTTTTTAACAACATTTCCAAACAAGAGGCTCTCAAGAGCCTGTATCGCTCACCTGGTCCTTGATTAACATAGACATTTTATGTTAAAGAGCCAATCTACATGTATATAATTAAACTTATTAGTTTAAGGGGAGAAGACCGCTGTAAGTGTTCCCCATGGGGTCCATTGTTAAACTATGTTCCCTGCTGGCAGCCATCTTGGATAAAGTGGGAACCTGAAAAAAAATTCTCTTCAGGGGTCCACATAAAGACTATTGTGGCCAAGTTTTGCGCCAATTGGCTCAGTAGTTTCAGAGAAGAAGATCTTTGATTGTGTTTTCCCTAAGGTCCAATGTTAAAACTATGTTTCCCGCTGGCGGAAATCTTGGATATCGCACAGACCTGAAAAACACCTTTTTTGTAAGGGATCATCAAAGGACTATTGTGGCCAAGTTTGGTGCAAATTGGCTTAATAGTTTCAGAGAAGAAGATCTTTGAATGTGTTTTCCCATAGGGCCCAATTTTAAAACTATGTTTCCGGCTGGCGGCCATCTTGGATATCGCAAAGACCTGAAAAACACCCTTTTTTGTAAGGGACCACCAAAGGACTATTGTGGCCAAGTTTGGTGCCAATTGGCTCAGTAGTTTCAGAGAAGATCTTTGAATGTGTTTTCCTATAGGGTCCAATGTTAAAACTATGTTTCCCGCTGGCGGCCATCTTGGATTCTGAGCGGACCTGAAAAACACTTTTTTTGTAAGGGACCACCAAAGGACTATTGTGGCCAAGTTTGGTGCAAATTGGCTTAATAGTTTCAGAGAAGATCTTTGAATGTGTTTTCCCATAGGGTCCAATGTTAAAACTATGTTTCCCGCTGGCGGCAATCTTGGATATCGCACGGACCTGAAAAACATCTTTTTTGTAGGGGACCACCCAAGGACTATTGTGGCCAAGTTTGGTTCCATTTGGCGCAGTAGTTTCAGAGGAGAAGATCTTTGAATGAAAAGTTTACGCCAGACGGACGGACGACGGACGGACGGACGGACGGGCGGACGCTCACCCTGGCATCAGCCAGGTGAGCTAAAAATCGAGGATCAGAATTGCCCTTTGTAATTAGCTGTTTGCGAGTCACGTCATATCTAGATATCAAATGTTCATATCTTCTGTAAAACTTCTTAAAAGTATTTAATAATTTATGAAATCTGTAACCTTGTTGTAAAAGTTTGGATGTGAGAGTAAGGAACAAACGCAAGCGAATCGTACAAGTTGAGATATAGAATCATTGTTTGCTTTATTAAGTTTCAGTTGTTGTGGGCAAATGATGTCGACATAAGCTAAAAACTGGGGATTGTCAATAGTAAGGATATCGTCAATGTACCTGCTATTATCATTGGAAATAGAAATAAGTTTATCACTGTTTGGTACAGTTCCATTTTGCAGTTTTTTTTCATGAAGTCCCGTTCGTAACAGGACAGAAAAAGATCTGCAATGAGAGGTGCACAATGACCTGATGATAAAGAATAGTCCCAAAACGAACATAAATGTTGTCTAGCAAGAGACTCAGTGCCTTAATCATATCATCATATGTCCAGGAGCAATAATTGTTGTAAGTTATATTGGAGAAGAATCCTTGCTATAAACTGAGTACTTTTTTTCCCAAATTATTATTTTGGTTGACAAACGCGCTCCAAATAAAAGCTAGGCTGTATTGTTGTTCAAAATATTAATTCTCCTCGCACTGGTACAAAAGCTTACCACGAGTTTTAAGTGACTGCTTAGATATTGAAGGACTCGAAATGTGTTTTTAAAATGGAGAACAAAAAATGCATTTGCTATATGCGTTGTCTATATTTAGAAATTTTAACAAGTAGCAAAATTTGAACTTGGAAAATGGTGACTAGTATTGTGTAATTGTTCAGTTGTAATGTCTACCGCGCTACTACTTCTTATTTTCTAATTTTTGCCAAATATTTCTTGACATGTTCAAATTTGTAGCAGTGGATGTTCATATATGGGATGAGTGGATTTTTATCGAAATATCTAAAGTGAGCATATTAAAATGATAAGAATTTCTCTGAAAATGAATGTTTTATTGCGCCCTTCACCATTTAGTCAGTATTCTATTAGTCTAAACTATAGTTAATTATGAGACTAAAACAATCCACTGGTGTGTTACGTAAGTTCAAAACATTTGTCACTGTATTCATTTATATTCTTTGTTCCATAATCACATTTTTTTTTTATTTTCATGCACTTCAAGAAACTTAAAATAACTAAATACCGAAGTTACTATAAATTTTATGCATATATTTCCATTTCCACAGCTTATGTCTATTCAGTGTAGATAAAATCAAATATTTTGAAGACCATAAACCGAAATTTTTGTACAAGCTGATACAGAACCAATAAACAATAATATCTAAATGAAAAACCAAATTGGCTAAGGCCAGAGATATACAGGAAAAAGATACCCCTTAGTTTTTAGCAAATTTTCTTAAATCTAGATATCGCAAGTTTCCAAATAAAGTCGATTTTCGGGTCAATACCGAAGTGCTAACTAATGGGTTGGTGAACACCCTTGGAGTAAATGCACATGATACAAAGTCTCTACAAATACATGGTAAGAAGCAAAGGAACAACGCTTTTATTGTTGTTCTTCATCTTTAAGTCACCATGAGGCCTTCAACAATGAGCTTTGCTCATACCTCATAGTAAGTTCAAGACGGCCCCTAGCACCGGTTTAAGCGGAATTCTTTGCTAATTGTCGAGCAACGCTACAAGCATACCTTTACTATAATGCTGCACTTAAACTGATATATCATATATCGACCATTTTAGGGTATTTAGGGTAAAAGCGACATAAATAAAGACGTTATACTAATTATTTGATACCACTTCATCCCTTTGAGCTAATGTTCACCAAATATCTTACAGAGATTGGAGACTGTTGAATAAACAAACCATGCGTATGCAGTCTATGTTATCATCTATAGTACTTTACGGGAGTAGAATTCTGTAGAAACGAAAGATGTTCAAAGAGACATTACAAAAACGAGAGAAACAAATACAAAAAATAAAAACAAGAACAAGAGACAATCACAAAAATACGAAAATAAAACACAACATTCAAACTTAACAACATATAGTGTAAACTTACATAGGGAGTGACATCGATGTATTGCCAGAATGCACGGAACAGTGCAGTTAAAATCTAAATCTTTTAACCTGAAAACTTCCGAAATATTATTTTACATCGACTTAAGATTAGTAAAGGGTTATATATGTATATTTTTTTAAAAATGATCAATAAGTTCCTTTAGTGGAGTTACTTATTTTAACAATAGGGATTTAAGTAATGGATATTGGCATATAACAGTGAGTCTGAACCGATGTATAGTTATACATTACAAGTTTGGTGCTGTTCTTTAAGGTCTTGCTATAGGGCAGTACGTCTGAGTGGGAACTGTATGTTTTTGTTGAGTGGACAATATTGTCGTCTGATTATGGATAGAAAATGAATAACTAAATGCCGCGTTAAAGATCCCCTTTTCTGCAGATGACCATTATGGTAAATTATGTATCTTCAGTGCAGATCAAATCAAAACATTTGGAATACCATAAATCAAAGAGATGTATTAAAGATGGAAGAGAACAAAAAGCAATAGGACCTTTCCACGCGGATACTCCATAGTGTTAAACAAAAAGTGGTTATTGCAAGTTTCCAGAAATACTAGTAATCGGTTTTTGGACCAGCGCCGTAGTAAAAGCGTGGCATATAGTACCTATATTCTGAATTCATAATCCGCCAATTCACTGATTGGTCATGACATCCGTAAAGTTTGAGTCGACAATATAAGTGTCTCCTTAGAGATTTGTATCGAACAAAAATCATTCACGCCACACTTCATGTATCTTAAAAAAATATAATTTTAATTTTTACGCATTATCATTACAAAAATTGGTTAAAAACTATACATCTGCACAGTTTATATAATCCACTGTGAAATAAGTTCCAATGGAACAAATATAGCTCGCCCGGTGAAATAATCTCCAGTTGGAAAGTATTAACTGTTCACCTGGTGAAATCATCTCCAGACGGATAAATCTCATAGATATATCAATAATATTTGTTCCATTTTGGAACTTATTTCACAGGATACTTATGTATTCCATTTGCCATTTCCATTCATTTAGGTTTTAAACATTTAAAATCAAATTTAAAGAAAGCTCCAAAGTATTCTCTTTCTTGTTTTTTACAACATTTTTATATGAAAAGATACACTAAATTTTTAAGCTAGAGCTGTAGTTGTGGCCCTGCCTGCAAAAGGAAACAGAAATTTTGTAAAGAGTGACATTTTGATGAAAGATTTATTTTTATAAATCTCCATTACCTTTTCACAATTTAGTCTTCTTATTTCAACGTTGACTCATTTTTATTTCAACGTTGACTCATTTTTTATAATGTGTAAATACATGTTATATCAAAATTTGAGCAATGTCTACTATAGAGTTTTTTTTGCGCTTTCGTATTCCATGATTGGTGACTGCCAAATGCTTATTTTACATTTTAGAATGTAAATTAGTTGTATTTCAACACAGAAACTTTCATAAAACTTCATTATATGGACTAAACAGTAATCAATGAGAAAATTATTGATATTTTGAAATGACTTTCAAAGCGGCGAAACTCATTAGATTTTAAAGAAATATATTAAGGATATAAATGCCAATCATCTGATGTCTTAAACATAATGTATTCATCCACTCTACAACTATGAATTTCAATTGATTTGTTCAAAAACACTGTCCAAAAAGCTGCTAAATTCAGCTTATTTTAATTTCATTCCTTAAGAAATTCAATGGTCATCACCATAACATCATTGAAAAATATGACGTGTCAGTGTCCCAGATGAAAGCGGAAATTTTTCAGGTAGATTCACGTTTTCCACGAATTAACTACACTTGACTCACTTACAGTGTGACGGGTGCTATTAACAGAGCAAAACATGCTTACCATTCCGGACCACCTGATGTCTTCCTCGGTTTTCATGAAAGTGCTTCAGTTTTTTTGTGCTGTCTTGTTAAGTTTTAGTTTTGTCTTCGATAGTTATGTTTGTGGTACCGATCTGTCCTTGTCTATGTTGAAGACGTGAATGATTACAAAGGTTTTTCAAAATTCAACTCGGTACTGTCATGGCTGTTTGAGGGTTATTGTTTTAAATTGGTTGTGTCTCATGGTGTCTCATGGTTAGCAAATGGCATTAACCAATCAGCTACCTAACAAATCTTTCAAAAAACATGTATGCTTCACTGACCTTGTGACGGGTGCTGTTAACAGAGCAGGACATGCTTACCCTTCCGGAGCACCTGATGTCACTCTTTGTTGACGTTTATACCATATCTTCGGATTTCGATTTTTGTAGTCTTCGCTTCCCTTGTTCCTTCGGTATTCTACTGCCGTTGTTTCATGGGAGTTCACACTATAAGTGACTTGTTTTGAATCTTGTGCT
>MJUU01059312.1:12470-40588 GCA_002080025.1 Modiolus philippinarum | reverse complement strand
TGTTTCTTTGATTTTGTTGTAAGTTTACGTCTAATAAGTTTAACACAATCACCTAAAATGCCACATGCGACAGCTGCAATTTGCAATGGAAGTAAGGGGGGCACAGCGATTCCTACACCTGCTAAAATAACGGAGGCTGAAATCAGACTTGTGTCTACGCCATCCGTTACGTTAACTCCTCGTTTATATTTCTTGTATAGTGATTTACGTTTATCTCTCTCATTTATTAACGTTTTTTCTATTTCTGTTATTTTTTGTAGTCTATAATTTTGTCCATCTTCTGTAGGTAATTCTGGATATAAATCTGGGGCTGTTGGTTGCTTCATTTTTAAGGGTATTTTTTTTGTTAATTACAGTTTAAACAAAATTTTCATTTGACATGAACCTTAGCAACGGTGACACTGTAGTAGCGCCGTTACTATGTTATGAATAACACTTCAACACAAGATAAAGTATTTACGAAATTACACGTTATGATACAGTCACTCAGGTACGTAAAAATACAAAATCAATTATCAGTTGGTAGTCAACACATAATCCTTAACAACGGTGACACTGCAGTAGCGCCGTTACCAAGTCCGATACATAATGTTTGTATATAGTCGATATGCAATAGATATATTCCAATTAATTGAGGCATTTATTCTTTATAATATTCGGTAATAATAACAGACTGTTCCGTTGACCACATCCCTGAAATACAATAATTCTGCATTTCTTAAATAATCCAACAATTTAGATGAATTTTCTATTTCTTTTTCAAGACTAAATGACGACAACATCATCTAAGTTATAACGTATAAACATTCTCTTGACAACCAGGTAAATATTTCCAATGATCGATTTAGTTTATTTAAAACTCATTAGCATATTGTAATCAATACACACACCAGGAACAAAATTAATGTGATGAACTTGCGGATATTTTTTCGTTTCTTCGGTGTACTGCCGGCTATTTTTTTTTGGGAGAGGGGGGTCAAAAATTTTTTATAACTTTTTCTGTGTAAATATTTTTGGGGGGTGTTTTTGTGCCTATTTTTTTTTTGAGGGTCAAAAAAATATAGGGTTTTTTGTGCTGTTTTTGCTTTTTTTGATAAAACTTATGTCATTTTTAGGTCTTTTGAGGGTTTTTTGGGGGTCGTAGTAGTTGTATATTTGGACGTGGAAGGCTGCGCTGGACACGTCCAAATATACAACTTCGAATGCCACAATTCACAAGCGAACTGCACTAGAAAAACACTAATGAAGATAAGAGTCAAACATAAATAACGATAGGAACTCGCGAAAGCCGGACTTGGCACCGGAACTAGAAAAAGCCAGCGGTAGGGTTATACCGGTTTATGGGTACCCAAACCTCACCTTTCTCTATCCCATTTCCCTGTCGTATAATAAACATACGAATAAAACCCAATACTGGTAGACTACTAACTCTGACCACTATCTTGAAAAAGAAAAATATATGACAAAACGTTATTTGACAAAACGTAATTTAGGAGATGGGTCAAAGAAGGCTCTCCGCTAAACTGTCGGCTAGCTAAAGGAACCTAGTCTGCTGGTAAAACACTGTCGCACTACGAAAGAAAAATCAAACCCAAAACTTCCCGAACGGTTTGGAAAGAGCCGTCATGTATTTCAGTAGACATCGGCAGCATCAGTGAGAGAACAGTATATGTGTAAAAACATCAGGTCACTCGATTTCAAAGCCAGTTTAGATTTGTGTAAAACATCCCGTCGATATTCACTATTACGTAAAGAATGTAAGCTATATCCCAGTTGTTCTTGATTTTTTTATTAGTTTCTGACATTTTTAACAACATTTCCATAAAATCGAGGATGAGAAATGCCCTTTGCAATTAGCTGTTTTGGAGTCACGTCATATGTAGATATCAAATGTTCATATCTTCTGTAAAACTTCTTAAAAGTAATTATAATTTATGAAATCTGAAACTTTGATGTGAGAGTTAGGTTACGTTCATTAAAATTGTGAAGAGTAGAACAAACGCGAGCGAATTGTACTAGTTGAGATATGTAGACCCCGTTAGGATGGAGCTAAGGTAACGTCACAGTCAATAAAGGGGTAAATCTTTTTGTAGAACTCTAGCTTGATTGGTTCCCGTCAATTAAAGTTCCAAATTGTGACTGTACAATTAGTAGCTTGTTTCTACAAGTTGTCACTTATATCTTCATTGTGTCGAGATTCTTGTACATCCCTTCCTTACTAGTATGGAGACATTGAAACAATTCAAGACGAGATACTAAACTACTCCTCTGCGTGATCAATTAAAATTTGATACACAATGAACAAATAACTAAATACCGAAGTCACTGTGAATTTACTGTTTGCATATGAGCATTTCGACAACTTATGTCTCATCAGTGCAGATAAAATTCAAGCGTTTGGAAGACCATAAACTCAAAGATGTTTAAAAACTGACAGAGAACAAATAACCAAAGTGATCTAAATTTAAAGCCAAAATCAGCTAAGAACAGAGCTTTGCATGAGGGAGATACTCCTTAGTTTTCAATAAAATTTACAAAATTTTAGATATTGGAAGGTTTCAAAAATAATCGGCTTTCGGGTCAGCACCGAAGTACTGACTACTGGGCTGGTGAATACCCTCGGGGACTAACAGTCTACCAGCAGTGGCATCGACCCAGTGGTAACAAATAACTAAATACCGAAGTCACTGTGAATTTACTGTCTGCATATGCGCATTCCGACAACTTATGTTTCATCAGTGCAGATAAAATCCAAACGTTTGGAAGACCATAAACTCAAAGATGTTTAAAAACTGACAGAGAACAAATAACCAAAATGATCTAAATTTTAAGCCAAAATCAGCTAAGAACAGAGCTTTGCATGAGGGAGAACAACGTATGGTTGGAACTTTTTTTTTCTTTTTTATACCAAAATGTTATACAATGTTATAATTATTTTACCATAGTTATATAATTTGGTTTAAACATACTATCTTTCTTTCAGAAACAGATCGATTCTAAAAAGAATATTTTTGAGATTTTGTAATTATTACCCTTTCTGGACCCTTCTTGAGGTTCAGTTACATAAATAAATTCAATTTAGGGCCTGGGTGCACTGTATTACACTAACAAATTAGTGAATAATTGTCACATTGCTGGAATATGTTAAAATCATTGAACTAAAGGTATCAAGATGATTTGAAAATTATTTATATCTCTTAAAAGAAAGGGCTATATTTCTATTTTGTTTATCATAACATCAGGATAGAAAATAAACACATTTATAGACCAAATATTGTAAAATATGGTAACTTAATGTGTTCTTAATCTGTGGTAGAATTAAATTAGCGATGTAAATTTATTAGGAAGGTTTGCTCTGAGGTTGTTGCTGTAATAGTTAATTGCAGGTTCACTTTCTTTTGGAAATGCTACATCGTATAATATATGTTTTTTTAATATCTGTTTCCCTTGTAATTTGGTGATGATATATATATATATATATATATATATATATATAGTATGCAAAGTACCTACCAATTACAATAAAGACAGACAAGAAAACAAATGTTGTTCTCTCCATTTTCTGAAATTTAATGAAAAACAATAAAAGAAATAATATGACAGAAACATTACATGCATGAAAAAAATGTTATTGTTACAAAGAAATGGTATGATATAGGGATTACATATTGAAAATTATCGACATAAATTGTCAAGGGAATATCAAGACATCAAGTCAAAGTATTATGATAAATTACCGTATAAAAAGAAACAAAAACAAATACATGTAACATTTTTTTCTCGCCCGCGACGAAAGTCGCGAGAACGAGGTATAAGCGATCAGAAATTCCGTCAATATTTATTTTAATAATGTGGTTAAAGTTTTCTTAACATAATATCTTTATCAAAGCTTTATGGAATCATTTTATATCTGGACAGGAGCTGAAAATTGGTCAGAATATTACATCCAGCTAAGAAAAATATTTTTTTCCGTATAATTATTATTTTTTATGTTTTTTGACAGAAGTCAAATGAAGTTCCCAAAAAGAGGTAAAAAGTTAGATGACGGTCAGAAAATTGCCCCCGGCTGAAAAAATGGATTTTTAAAAAGTTTTCATGTATTTTTTCCACTTTTGGACATAGTTATCGACAAAAATTTGGATGTTTGTTGTTAAGAAGATTGTTAAAACCTTTGATGAACAGTTAAAGGAATATGGAGTAAAAATACATGGAACAAAACCCCTAAAAATCCATGGTAAGATTTAGCAAATGGAACAACGCTTTGATTGTTGAATCTTTAAAGAATGACATTAGAATTTACATTTGTGCATAAAGTGGGCAGATGTGTAACAGGCTGTTGGAACAACTTTCCTGAAAATATATTTCTTTTTAAACTTCGTTTAATAAATTGTGTCGAATCTGTGATCCGCATATATAAATTTCTACTTTTTCCGAAATCAACGCCGTCACTCACGTGAAAGGTGTCAAACCACCAATTCAACCAAACAGAGCTTGGAACCAGGGACTATACATTCCAGGGACTCTTGTCATATTGAACTCGGTCGTCCTGAATTATTCGTATCTGTATCCTGACCGGTTATTATTGGTGCCATCGAGATAGCAAATCGTAGCTACTCAGCCATTTCCGCTACATTAAAAAATAACCTCGTATACATGTTCCAGACCATACGTGT
This sequence comes from Modiolus philippinarum, assembly GCA_002080025.1. Lineage (NCBI taxonomy): Eukaryota > Metazoa > Mollusca > Bivalvia > Mytilida > Modiolidae > Modiolus > Modiolus philippinarum. The sequence goes on along the minus strand of MJUU01059312.1, from coordinate 35,915 downwards.
AATTGGACCGTACGCGTACGGTCCGAACCGTATGCGTATACTCATATGGTCCGACCGTACGCGTTTGGTCCGACCATACGCGTACGGTCGGACCGTATGAGTATACGTATACGGTCTGCTACGAGCTGGACCATACGAGTATATTTAGACCGTATGAGTACAAAGAAAAAGACAGACAATACATTCATTATTCTAACAAAAACGTAAGTTACAGTAAAAAATGATAGCACTAACTACTGCTGAAAACGGTATAAATTATTTGTCCTTTATAAAAAGAAATAATAAATTCCTTTACTCGTACGAGGTCAAGTTTTTACAAGGGCTTATTCAGTCCTTTAATTTCGGCTTCCGCTACATAGACGATGTGCTTTCTCTTTATAATCCTAAATTTAAGGATTATTTACATCAGATCTATCCAAATGAGCTTGAAATTAAAGAAACAACTGAAACACCTACTTCAGCTTCGTACCTAGATCTTTTATTGTGTATTGACGAAGATGGACGTTTGAAATCTAAGCTATATGACAAGCGTGATGATTTGTATTTCCCCATTGTGAACTTTCCCTTTATTAGCAGCAATATACCTACCTCTCCAGCCTATGGAGTGTACATTTTACAGTTGATTCGTTACTGTCGAGCTTGTAGTTTGTACAGTGATTTTTTGAACAGAGCAAAAACACTGTCCCAAAAGCTGCTTAGTCAGGGATTTGTTCAACCTTTGTTTATTTCATCCCTCAAGAAATTCTATGGCCGTCACCATAGCATCATTGAAAGATATGACGTGTCAGTATCCCAAATGAAAGTGGACATTTTCAGCTAGATTCACGTCTTCCCGGATTTGACTACCGACTTTGACATTTTCCTGGATTGAATCACTCACAGTGTGACGGGTGCTGTTAACAGAGCAGGACATGCTTACCCTTCCGGAGCACCTGATGTCACTCTCAGTTTCACTGGAGTTCACACTGTGAGTGCCTTTGTTCTGAATGTTGTGGTTTCTGGTTCTGTGCTTTGTGTCTGTCTGGCGTCATTGTTTTTGTGTCTAACGTCATTGTTTTCTGTGTTCTCGTTTTTGCCCTGTCTTTGGACTTCGATTTTTGTGAATTTCACCCCTTTGTTCCTTTGGTATTCTACTGCCGTTTTTACTGATATAACTGAAATGAAATTATAGAATGAGTGAAATAGAAAAAAAATGTTTTCACATTTTCACACAAATTTTAATGGTAATACATAAACTTCGTTTTTACATGGACAGAGGGTATTCCTTTTTGGAACACTGTTATTTCTGCTGCTATATTTATTCAGCCGTCCCTTTACGAGATTTTGGGATTTGCACCCTTTTTAAGGTAATTGGGGAAAATGTTGTTGTTCCTTACAGGTGGTATTCAATTATTTTTTTTCTGAGGATATTTAGACAAGAAAACCATATATTTTATTTAAAAAAACATGCCATTTATTTTTTTAACGAAACAATGGTTATTTTTTTATTATTTTATCTCAATTAAAGTTCAATTAATCAGTCAATGTTATAAAGGCATTTCCAAAACATAATTACAGTAAATTCTTTTTTTTTTCTATTATATTTTCTTTGAAATAACAATTTTTAGAAAAGCTTATTTGTTTCTAAATCCAAGAGTGTAATTCATTAAATAATATTGTATACGTTATATTAATTTATTGATACATATACACAAGACTTTGAAATGGCCAGACCGTACGCGTATAGTCCGACCGTATGGGTATTTCGAAAAAATACTCGTACGGTCCAAATACGCGTATGGTCTGGAACATACACATAGAAGGAATCCTTCTTAAATTGTTCACCGGAAGTAACCTGACGAGGTCATATAGTTCTAATTAGGCCACGTGTTCTGTCCTATAAACATTAGAGTATATTGTAAAACCTTTTATGAATTTACTGAGGGGTTCCAATTTCCGCATAACTTGACAATGACATTAATTACAGATATTCTGCTTTTTATCCTTATCATTTGTGCGCAGTTCGTCAAGGCAACACCGCGATTATAATTCCCGAATCAGGGTACGACCTGATGTTCCGGTTGCATATGTATACCTTAACCGGAAATTCGTTTTTCACCGTCATTGGGGGTATTAGAATCCACTATTTGTCGCGCTTAAAGATGTGTACGAGGTTATTTATTCAGTAAATGGCCGAGTAGTTACGATTGCGAGATAGCGTGGGTTCAATTTCAAATTGCGATTTCGGTGATTTTTGGAATATTAAAACAGCTATAAAGTAAATTATAGTATCTAAAACATAGCATTAAATTTCATGTCCCTACTGAGTACTTGTTGCTTTTTCTTATAACTTTATAGGCATTTTTAGGGCTTGAATAAGTCTTTATTTCGAGTATGTGATGACCTATACTCATGTCATACGCATCATCCGTACCTTTCATCACTCATTTTTTGTTGGTCCTATAGCACCCATTTAACATTTTTTGCTAAATTCAATGTCCCTACTTTTTTGAAGGATTATTTATTTTTAGACATTTGTTCAGGGCTTGAAGACATGGCAGTATTTCCATCCATGATGGGTTGAAGTTTGTTACGGAAGTTTTAAAAGACAAAATTGGCTTGTGCTTTGATACAGTAGTTTAAATTAGTTGAATATCAAACGAAATCTTTGCACATATACTGAATGTAACAAATAAAGGCATTGGGACTAACAAAACACTCGGCTTTTAACTCGGAACTTATCATAGTAAAATACGAAACTACACGACTTTTAATTTACTACTATAGCTCCGTATGCATGTCCAAGTTTATTAGGTTTTTATCGAAGTGACTAATCCCTATAATGTAAAGTCCCTGTTGGAGCATATTTGAAAGTTAATAAAAAAAAGTTGTTTTCGTGTACCTGTATAACAATTTGAGAGAATTTTATAAATGATACCATTTAAACATTGATATAGTGTTTAGGGTGCTAGGGTGGGGTTCCCGACCTCCTGGATTGTCTTAGAATTAAGTGATGAATGAAAGGATATGGAGTAAATGCACATGAGACAAAGTCTCTACAAAAACATGGTGAAAGTTTGACATAATGTAGAGGCAGAATGTACATTTCATAAAAAATAGTAATTTGTGAGAGTTAAACTTGAAACAAATTGTCCAAAGAGGTTTATTTAAATCAATTTTTAGTTGAAAATGCTAAATGAAGGAAATGATGGTTTATAGCCCAGCACAAAATATGCCATAAAGTGTTGTAAATGGATTGAATTGATGCAAAACATTTACTAGTATTTATGAGAAATTTGAGGTAAATTTGAAGTTTAAACTAGCCGATGCAACAAAATTAGCCAAAAAAAAAACTGTTAATAAATGCAATTTTCCATCACTAATTTTGACTTTTCTATTTAGATCCTTTTGCTTATTGTTCTCTATCAGCGTTTAAACATATTTCGGTTTATGGACTTCCAAATGTTTTGATTTGATCTGTAATGAAGAGACATAATTTGTTGAATTGCGCATATGCAGAAACTAAATTAACAGTAACTATTTGTTACCACTGGGTCGATGCTTCTGCTGGTGGACTGTTAGTCCCAAAGGGTACTTACCAACCCAGTAAGAACTTTGGGGATGACCCGAAAACTGGTTTTATTTTAAAACTTGCAATATCTAAATTTTACATTTTATTTTCAACTAAGGAGTATCGGATCACCCCTATGCATAGCTCTGTCCTTAGCTGAATTTTTAGCTTTTCTATTTAGATCTTTATGGTTATTCTTCTATATCAGCTTTTAAACGTACTTCGGTTTATGAACTACCAAATGTTCTGATTTTATCTGCATTGAAGAGATATAATTTGTCGAAATGCGCATATGCAGAAACTAAATTAACAGTAACTTCGGTATTGCGTTATTTGTAACCATTGTGCCGATGCCTCTGCTCGTTGACTGTTAGTCCCTGAGGGTGTTTTAGTACTACGGTGCTGACACGAAAACCAATTTTGAATTCTAACTTGCAATATCTAAATTTTACAAAATTTTGTTTAAAATTAAGGAATATCTCCCTCATGCATAGCTCTGTCCTTAGCTGATATTTCGGCTTAGATTGATACAAAACAACGGCAGTAGAATACCGAAGGAAAAAGGGGTGAAATTCACAAAAATCGAAGTCCAAAGACAGGGCAAAAACGAGAACACAGAAAACAATGACGTTAGACACAAAAACAATGACGCCAGACAGACACAAATCACAGAACCAGAAACCACAACATTCAGGACAAAGGCACTCACAGTGTGAACTCCAGTGAAACTGAGAGTGACATCAGGTGCTCCGGAAGGGTAAGCATGTCCTGCTCTGTTAACAGCACCCGTCACACTGTGGGTGATTCAATCCGGGAAAAATGTCAAAGTCGGTAGTCAAATCCGGGAAGACGTGAATCTAGCTGAAAATGTTCACTTTCATTTTGGATACTGACACGTCATATCTTTCAATGATGCTATGGTGACGGCCATAGAATTTCTTGAGGGATGAGATTAACAAAGGTTGAACAAATCCCTGACTAAGCAGCTTTTGGGACAGTGTTTTTGCTCTGTTCAAAAAATCACTGTACAAACTACAAGCTCGACAGTAACGAATCAACTGTGAAACGTACACTCCATAGGCTGGAGAGGTAGGTATATTGCTGCTAAGAAAGGGAAAGTTCACAATGGGGAAATTAAAATCATCACGCTTGTCATATAGGTTAGATTTCAAACGTCCATCTTCGTCAATATACAATAAAAGATCTAGGTACGATGCTGAAGTAGGTGTTTCAGTTGTTTCTTTAATTTCAAGCTCATTTGGATAGATCTGATGTAAATAATCCTTAAATTTAGGACTATTAAGAGAAAGCCCATCGTCTATGTAGCGGAAGCTGAAATTAAAGGACTGGGCTAAATGTTTTTTTTGTTTTCTTTGAATAAGCCCTTGTAAAAACTTGGCCTCGTACGAGTAAAGGAAAAGGTCAGCTAAAAACGGCGCACAGTTTGTTCCCATAGGAATTCCTATTGTCTGTTGGAAAACACGACCTCCAAATTCGACAAAAATATTGTCGATCAAAAATTCTAACATTTTGATTACGTCAGTCTCGGTGTACTTCTCATTTGAATCGGTGTGGTTCTTAACAAAATATGTCTTGTCTTTCCCTATAACTAAATAGGTGTATCTGCGTTCTCCATTTTTTGTGCAGAAACATTAATGTATTAAATCTTCAATTACTGTTTTCAGTTTATTGTGTGGCAGGGTTGTATAAAGTGTAGAAAAGTCAAAAGTTTGAATGCTATGGCAATGGGTAAGACTGGTTGAGGAAAGCTGTTCAAGGAGATCTTTTGAATTTTAAAAAATTAACTAGTATTAATGAGGAATTTGAGGTAAAATTTGAAGTTAAACTAGCCGATGCAACGAAATTAGCCAAAAAAAACAAAAAACAAAAACAAAAACAAAACAAAACAAAAAACAGCTGTTAATTAGTGCAATTTTTCCATTACTAATTTTTTCTTTTCTATTTAGATCCTTTTGGTTATTGTTTTCTATCAGCTTTAAAACGCATTTATGGACTTCCAAATGGTTTGATTTTATCTGCAATGAAGAGACGTAATTTGTTGAAATGCGCATATGCAGACACTAAATTAACAGTAACTTCGTTTTGTGTTATTTTAAGCCTTTAACGTGGGCTGGTGCAAAATAACAAATGTTAGCTGTTTTGAACGAGAATATGTCATGGTTTCTGGAGATATCTTCAATATGGGCATATTTTAAGTGTTTCTACTGAAAAGCGACCATTCTGATTGAGGTGCCTTATATAAATATCTGTTCGATTTTTATGCAATAATATTCTGAAACAGGAATAGAGCTTAGAATTAATCAAGAATACATATTTATTTCATGATTTTTTAGGTTTGTTTCCGTATTCAGCTTTTATAGTCCTTTATCTTTTCCTAGACTGAAACTCTCCTGTCAAGTGGAGATGCAACACCTGTGACTTCGGTTATCACCACACTGTTCTAGCATTGGAAAATGCTAAAGGTATTAAAATGAATTTTATCCTCTTAATTCTATAATCACAAATATAATAAAACAAAATTAACAAATTAAGGACCATTATACTAAAATACTGAAGTTGTATATTAACAGTAAATTTCGTTATGCTGTACGTTTGTTTCAAGGATTAACCTCTCATCAGCATCATAAGAATCAAATGATATGGAAAGCCATAGTCCAAAAGTAGTAAACAAAGATGTATTAATTACCAAATATAGCGAAATAAGAGGCCAAATCCAGTTCCAAGGACATCTACCGAGTGTTATACACGGAATGTAGCCTTGGTATATAAAACGCTTTCTATTTGAGAATGGGAATTTCTATTTTATTCCCGTTTTTATATGTTTTCGAGGACTAGAAAAAGACCAAATTTGTGTCAAAATCCTTCTTATATAACAATCTGTGTAACAAAAACATATGTCCTTTGTTCACCAATGTATAGACTATTTTCTAAATATAACATAAAAAACACTTTATAAAATAAATACTTTTATTTAGAAAGGAAATGTTTCATCTTAAACAAACTATAGTGGAAATGTGTACAATTAAGAGGGGAAATTTCCCCAGGAAATACAGATTATATTAGTTGGTGCATATTTCAAGAGCTATGGGGAAATTACCCCACATTGTGAAAAATAATAATTACCCCACATTATGAAAAAATAATAATGTATTACTGGCAGGTTTCTTTTTAGAGGGGAAATTTCCCCTCACAAAAATATGCCATGTAGTTTTTTAAAAATACATCATAAGTAATGTAAGTAAGTATTTACCGGGGAAATTGCCCCACAATGATGCCTTTTCTACAGTGGGGAAATTGCCCCGTACCAATCGTGCTTTTCATAGAGAGGGGAAATTGCCCCACACCTGTGCTTCATATGCAGTGGGGAAATTGCTCCACACCAGGAAGAGAATGTTCGCACAATTATAAAAAAATGAGAATTTTTAACAGCATACACAAGAAAATTATCTGGCTCCAAGGAATGCAGTTTTTCAAAACATGAAGTATTACATTTAATGTCCTGAATATGTGTTTAATTGATATATTAAATCATTTCTGTTTGCTACATTTTAGTATGAAATAGGTTTTAATTATCCTTTCAAGATAGAAAACAGAAGATAACTGGATTTATTCAACTTTAAATTATTTTCCTAAAGGAAAATTTTCACATCCATTTTCAACCAAAAAAGGGGATTTCATCCTTGATTGCAATGAAAAAATGAACCAAAACTGAAAATTTTCTGGAAATCATATCACCAAAGTGTAAGGCAATTGTGAATCATTGTAAAGGGTGAAGGATGACCATAAACATGGCAAGTCTGGCATCAAAAGTGTAAAGGTAGGCAAGTATGCATATCTAACAATTTCTTGATAAATTGTCATTTTTAAAATTTTAAGGTATGTTGTACAACTAGCTCCAGGATTCCAAAAATGACTTGAAAGTTAATGCTAAAGATTGACCGTTTTTCCAAGAAATTGAAAAATATTGTCGAATATACTTTCAACCAATCTTTACCAAAGTAAGAGTCAAGGTTTAATAAATTTACCAAAAAAAATAAATTTTATACGAGAAGGAATGTTGTGTTCCTCTGAATCAATGCATACTTAACACTTTTAATGATAATACCTGCATAACATGTCAATTACAAATTCAATTTTACAATATTTTAAAGACATCTCATATTTTTGATTACATGAAATTTTGATATATGTTCTTTTAATAATACACTCATTAAAGAAAGCAAAAACACAATAAGTGACAGAGTTTGTTTTCAAGTAAATAACAAAAAAAAATGTAACTGTAAACAAATCTCCTAATGGTAACCTCACAAAGTTTGCAAACAAAGAGATACAAATTAATTTCCTCAATAAACTGTAGACAAAGAATTTGTGTCATCCTACCCATGCATCGCTAGAATTTGCACACTGATCTAGGCAGCAGGCCAGGATTCATTATAATATAATCTATGTCTTATATTGTAATGAAAACTTCCTTGCAGATAAAGGGCTATGCCGAGCGCAGCAAGGTACGACTTCAGCATGTTGATCACTGAAATTTGAACAAGTGTAATTTAAAGTGAATGAGGACACAAAAAAGAGTTTGACACAATAAGGAGCTTTAAACAGTAATTAGCTAGACACAAAACTAGGGAAAATTATAGAAATCAGCAATTTTGATCCTTAATAGCTCAGAGATGGTGTTAGCCACGTAAGATATGTCGAAGAACAACTGAAAAGGAATGGACAGATTTGGTGAAAAATGAAAGTTATTAGGTCATTTGCAGCATTGCAATACTAGTATTAGCCGTTTGCCCCTTATATCTCAAAAACTGTAAAAGAAATATCAACAAAAAGAAAAAAAATCCTTTTAAAATAAGATGAATAAACTGCTGCGCCAAGAGCGCATGATACGCCCGTCCACAGTCAAGTCGACTTTTATGGCATTGTTGGACCACAACAAAATTTTGATTGAACAAAAAAAAAAACAGAATATGTGCCTTTCCAGGATGAAACAACAAATATCAAATTAAATTTCACAAAGTCCAAGGGCCATAACTCTGTACGAAATCAACCAACCTGAACCAAATTCCAACTTGATCTGTATCTCACCTAGATAAACTCACATACCAAATGTCAAGCGGTTACAGAAAAAAAAACTCCGGAAACCTATATTTTTTCAAAATTTCACTAAGTCAAAGGTCCATAACTCTGTACAAAACCAATTGACCAAAACCAAATTCATACTTGATCTGTATCTCACCTAGATATACTCACATACCAAATACGAAATCAATATGTCAAGCGGTTACAGAAAAAAAACTCCGGAAACCTATATTTTTTATAATTTCACTAAGTCCAAGGGCCATAACTCTGTACAAAATCAACTGATCGAAACCAAATTCGAACTTGATCTGTATCTCACCTAGATATACTCATATTCCAAATATGAAATCAATATATCAAGCGGTTACAGAAAAAAAAACTCCGGAAACCTATATTTCTCAAAATTTCACTAAGTCCAAGGGCCATAACTCCGTACAAAATCAATGGACCGGAACCAGATTCGAACTTGATCTGAACTTATCTAAAAAAAAATCGTGAATCTTGAGTCGTTCAAAATCAATGACTTTGATTCATCATCGTCAAATATCTTGTCTCTTTATGTGTGATCATTATTTTGCGATGTATTCTTAATTCATGATTTTTGGTTGTTGCTTCGGTAATCAGTATCCGTTAAAAAGAATTAAAGTTGAGGTGTTATACCGGCCATTTTATCAATCTATCAATCAATCGTTTGATTGCATGCTTTCACCTCATCAAACCATTAAGGACTATCTCGAACTAACTTCGGTATTCGTCGGCCCGTGTATCCATTCCATTCATATTGGGAATAATGCTAAAGACCATTACTCGTGATTCATGACCTTTCTGATATGCAAATATATACGTTAATGATCCTTTGGATAGAGAAAGACAATGTAAAAATAAGTAGTAATTTTGCATCAAAAGATAGAAAAAAAAATTATTGGAATAAAATTCTATATAATTGTTGAATTTTGTAGGTTATAAAGCTAAGTATGAAGACGAATATATCGAAAGCCTAGCAGTCCAACATATAAAGGTAAATTAACATTAATTACAAGTTTAAACAATAGTACAATGTGTGATCTTTTATTCATCTGAAAGGCAGGATATCATTTTATCGTATGTGTTTGTCTATGGTTCCAAGTTGTACATTTTGTGAGTCGTTGAATGATAAATACAATTGATCACTACTGATGCATAAATTGATCTGAGATGAACCAAGAACTTTCTTCACTAAATAAAAGAGCCAAAGTTAATATTTTTTTTCTGTGCGAAATCCTTTTTTATCATAATGTTAACAGTATTCGTGTTTTTTAGATGAATGCAAATATTTTGCTAGAATTATACAAGATGAAAAATGAAGGACAATGTTTAATAATCATGTGTTGTATCCCCCTTTTTTGGTCATTTGGTACATTGTAAAAGGCACTTCATGCTGCAGTATTCACATCTTTGCTATGAGGCACTATTTTATAAAATCTAACGTAACTTGTGTTATGAGGGAGTTTCCTCATTTGGTACATACATTTTTCATGTGTAAAATGATTGAGATAGTCATGCATTCTCTTTCATGTGGGACAATTTCTCCACCATACAGGTTTTATAAAGATATTTTTCGCGGGGCAATTTCCCCACTGAAGATGTGCACTGCGCTTGTTGCACTGTTGATATTTTTTCATGGGGCAATTTCCTCTAAAGTAACTTACATTACCGATTTGTATATAATTTTATTTTGCTATATTAAATATTAAAAAATAACTTATTGTACGGGGAAATTTCCCCGCAAAATATACATCTTTTGTTTTTCATGATTTAAGGTTGTTCGAGCCTAATAAAATTATCAGACAGAATTTTTTTTTCATTTTAAGATATTTTAGAGGTCTTAGTCCTTTGTTCAAAAAATAAAATAAAAATGATATGTCACCGATCGTCTTTTTCTGTTATCAGGCTTAGAAAATCAGGCCAAATTCAGTATTTTGCAGCAATATTTACAAAGAATATATAGGGAATTGTGAGAAGATGCTTATTATTAAGCTTTCATATGAAATAAATATCAGACAGATTTTTTTATTTTTTGGTATTTCAGAGATACACACTTCAGCTTTATGTTGAGCTTAAAAACTCTATATGTCACCGTTTGATTTAGATATTTCATATAGTTAACGAAGTAGACAATATTTACGGGAAAAGGGAGCTAATTCGCGGGAAAGTGTATGACACTGTATTATTACGTCACAATGAAAAGGCCAAATAAGGAATATTACGGCTTGAAAATCAAGTCAATTCCGCATTCGATCCGTGTTTCGCAAATGCGCCAATCGAATGCGCCGTGTATTAGTGTCGATCTACCTTAAATGGTAGATTGTATCTTTTGGTGCGGGGAAATTTCCCCAGTTCCTGTTATGATTTAGTTTCATACAGTGGGGCAATTTCGCCAGAACAATTGAAATATGCACCAGCTAGTATCTGTATAACCCGGGGAAATTTCCCCTCTAAATTGTACACATTTCCATATATTAATTATAACTATAGTTTGTTAAGTATGAAATATTTCCTTTCACAATAAAAAGTAATTATTTTATAAAGTGTTTTATGTATTATATTTAGAAAATAATCTATATATTGGTGAGCAACTAGGTTTTTGTTACCCAGATTGATATATAAGAAGGATTTTGACAAATATATGGTATTTTTCTAGTCCTTGAAAACATATAAAAAAGGGAATAAAATAGAAATTCCCATTCTCAAATAGAAAGCCTTATAATGGGTTAGAATTTTGATAAACAGTTAGTGTAATTATTCTATTAAAAATATATATATTTATTCTTTTACAAAAATTAGAATGGTGTTATCATAAATCTTATAATTATTGGTCAATTTTAAAAACCCAGAATTTAAAGGAAGATAAATCCAAATAGCATTTCTACCATAGGTTGATAACCTGAACTGTTTGGTAGTATTGTTTTTTTTTTTTTTTTTTTTTTTTTTTTTTTTTTTTTTTTTTTCGGGGGCATATTCTTTTTGTTCCGTCTGTGTGTCCGAAACTTTAATCTTGGCTATAACTTTTGAACATTTCATACTTGGCAAGTGTATAGGTCTAGTCAAAAGGAATATAAGTATGCAAAAAAAAAAACAAATTAGGTCAGGTCAAAGGTCACAGAGGTTAAAAAGTGGTGAAATTGGCTTTTTTAGCATATTTTACTGTAGAATCTTTATTATATATCCTATTTAGGCGGGATTTGTTTTATGCTATTGCTAATAAAATTGCGCAACTGCAATATGTTGACAGATTTGAGGTAGCATTTACCGTTTTAAGAAACAGGAGGCCCAAAGGGACACATGGAAAAAATGAATTTTAATTTTTTTTGTCAGATTTTGCTGCAGTGTTTTTCTGTAGGTTTCGAATAGCATGTTTAAACATATACATGTCAATAAAAAGAGGCCATAAGGGACTTCATCTGTTGCAGAATAAAGAGGTTGAATTGGGTGTTTTTATGGTAATATACAACTTTCGAACTATGTAGGATAGACTTTCAATGCTTTGCAAGTGCATAGGTCTAGTCAAGAAGAACATTAATAGGCAAAAAATCTGGGGGCATATGCAGTGTTTCACAAACACATCTTGTTTTTTTCTTGCTTTTTTTGTTTTTTTTTAAAAGGCCTTTAGGTAATTGTGCTTAGTATGTAACTTTTTGTGTGTCTAGTTGTCTCGTATTACAAACCAAAACCCAGATTCGATTCTTTATAATGGTAAAGACACTCATGTGGAAATGTCTCTCTGTAGTAAAAGCATTTTTTCAATTATTTTAGTACGTTGTCAGATTTTAACTGCATCTGTTAAACTTTAACAACTGTGAAAAGGGAAATAGTTAATCGCAATTGTTATCCAAAATGGCTTTTGGTCAACTGCGATAGAAGAAGCATGAAAAATACTGCTTAGCTGTTTTTTTTTCTTATTGATAATGAATTAAATTAAGAGTTATTTCTTTCCCGTTCCATTGATCTGCCTTTGAAACATAACATGATTGGGTTAAACTTACATGACATTTTCAATATGTTATCCTCCCCATGAATAATGAATATGTGAAATTCTACTTTAATCTTATACCATAAATTACACAGCAGTATGTTACTCTTGTTCGTACATATCAGTTCTCTACTAAAGAACTTGCTCGATGTGCTGATCTCAGAAACAAACATACCATATTTAGAATTTTGAACTACAAATACGTAAACAATATATTAATTACTTACGTTTTAATGCCACTTCAAGACTTATGTGAATGTTTGACAGACTATTGTCCTACTCATAATATATAGGAATTGCATAAGGTCAAACGCAGGATGTAATTAGAATTAAATTTTTTTAAAACCAAATGTCAGAAAGCTTTTTAGCTGCAAACTAATGTCAAAACATTACAAAAAAAGAAAGTTATAAAATATTTTTAACATATTTTGAATGGTACGTCACCGATAATACTTCATAATATTTCATTTTATTAAGGATGATGGGTAAATTACAATTATTAAAATACATATTTAAACTTCAAAGACGATATTACGTCCATGTTGTCTCCACTTTTATGAGGTGTTTGTTCAGATTTTTTAATCTAAAATTTTTCCCTTTTTCTGCGTTTTTACTTCACAATTCGTTTGCTAAAACATAACACTTTCTTACTAACAGACTAAATAACTTTCCTGAGCAGAAGATTAAATACATCAGCAAACGAAATACCGAAGCAAGAACGAGAAAAGGGGGGAATTCTAAAATCATAAATCCAAAATCAAGGCAATTCACAGTCAACACGAATTGAGACAGTATGACAAAACAAATAGACAAAAATGAACAAGAACGCCACAAAACTAAAGCACTAGCAGTGTGAACCCCTATAAAAACTGAGGTACCATCAGGTGCTCCGGAATGGTAAGCATGATCTGCTCCACGCATGGCATAACAGGATGGCGATCTAAAAGTTTGGCTTACCTTGTCTTTACGAATATAAAATATAAACTACAAACAACTAAATAAAAATTTGAATAAAATTAGATTAAGGACATATTTAGAAAAAAATGGGAATGTTTTATTATTGAAAAAAGTCCTTGTCTACTATTACTAATTTCTATGCTTATCTGGTTGTAATCAAATCTCGTTCCATGCTTATCATATTCGCCCTTATTTTTTCCTCATAAATTTGGGAATTGGTTACTTATTTTCGTCCTGATATAGGTAGAATACTTCCTACAAGAAGTAAACCCGTAGATCTATATTTTTATTTAATTTCAAGGAACTTTTTTTCAGATCAGGATTTTCTCGTCTGTTTTTTGTTCTTTTCTCTTTTCTGAGAATACTGGGATGATCATTTCTTTTAACTGTCTACGACCTTTCATTGGCCATTGCTGTTGAGTTTGCGTGCGGACATACCACAGTGGAATGGGAGGTTAAGCTAGCCATAAAATCGGTTTAACCCACCATTTCTTTTGAAATGCCTGTAGCAAGTCAGGACCATTGCGGTCGACAATTTTGCCGGTGGTTTCCACCTTATTTGTCTTTTTGTTTCATGGACTTCGGCTCTTGACAACTCTGCTCGGTAATTTTGTTAGTATCCCCATTTCATATTAAAATGATGTGCAATTAACTTCGTCTTTTTGTTATTTTTCACCCATTTTTCCGAAATATTGGCTTTCTGATTTTCAATGGACATGAATAACTTTTCCATTGCTTTGAAATACCTAAAAGCGTCCTCACACCTCCCTTACAGTCAGCAATGTCAACGTATTTTTTGTAGTATATATGCAGTAACAGTAATTTTTGGAAATTAAACAGTGTCTGAATTGAAATCAAAAGCTAACGAAAAGGTTCAATATCGACATAAATTTTCGGTTTTAAGATGTTTTGTTTGTCTTTGAACATCACAAGTTTCTATAAACATGCTTAGCAAAAATAGTAAGTACCCCAAGCTTTCAATCGAGAATGCATTGAATACAAGATGGGGACCAAAGTTTTTTTTTTGCAATTTGATTAAATCTAGGGTAAAAATACCAAAAACTGAAAATGAGCCTAGACTCCCCCTATTCAAAACCCAACTGACCAACATATTTGAGGTCTTGATCAATTGGTGAAATAATTGTTTGTTTTATCATAAGGGATCCTGTTAATGCTTGTTAATGCCAATGAAAGTGATAAGTGAGATCGTTTTGGAAAATTTTGTATGGTTTATCCAGAAATCATTAACTATAAATGGAGACCACGTAGCACAAAATGAACATGTGCTATGCGACCTAAATCGGGGATACAACAGTTCGGACCATCCGAACTCAACAGTTCGGACTATCCGAACTTTTTTAAGTTTATTTTAACATGTTCTAACATTATATAACATATGTTTGATATAATCTCCCCAAAAATTGCCTTGCTATTGTTAAGATATGTCTTTTTAATTATTTTTGTTCATTTGTTCCGCTTTTGTTGGGTTTCTCAATTCAATTTTTGTTAAATATAAATATCCATCATTTTGGGATTTGATTTTAAAATTTTCCCTTTTTCCTTTTCAAATTGGTGTTCGTATGCTGATTTATTTCATTCTGATTTAGGTCAAAAACACTTTTCAAGCGACAAACAGGACAAACGACAATAGCTCGGCATACCTCCATCGGTATCTTGTCCAGTCCTTGTTGTCACACTTTTTTGGGGTGCTGGTGAAGCATAACCATGCTTTTATATATTGCATCACTGTGGTCCATGTTTTTATCCTCTTTCGAAGAAAGTTCGGGTATATGATTATACTCTCCGTCTTTCCGTCCGTTCGTCACACTTTTCTTGTGACACAAACTCCTCATACATTTTTTGATTTAGGGATCTAATTTTGTTGTTGAATTGATGCATGTAGTCTGTAGATGCGCAATAAGCTTTAGGATTTTTTATATTGCTCTTGATGTAAACAAGAGGCCCAAAAAGTCATTTTTTACACCTGTGGCATGTGACACAAACTCCTTCGGCATTTTTTATATATAAGAATTAAATTTTGTTGTAGAATTGTTGCATATAGTCTGTAGATTACAATAAGCTATCGGATTTTTTCATCTTTATCTTGATGCAAACAAGAGACCCTAAGATGTTGATTTTGACAAACATCCAAAGATCTGGATTTTGACACGTGACATGTGACAAAAACTCCTCCTACATTTTTGGATTTAAGGATTAAATCTTTATGCAGAATTGTTGCATATAGTCTATAGATTTGCAATAAATTTTCGGAATTTCGATTCCAGTTCCAATTTTGGTAAATTCCCTGAAAGTCTCAAAGACCATTTATTTTTCAAAATTCTACTTAGCAACCACACTTTCAGAATTTGTTTCAATTAGGAAAATCATTTTCAGCGATTGGATTTCAAAAATATTTGATTCCAATTTTGGTATATATCCTGCATGTTTCAAAGACCACTTTTTTGAATTCTACCCAGCAACCATACTGAAATTATTTGGTTAGTTTAGGGCAAACATTTTACTTAAATGGATTTCAAAAATATTTGATTCCTATCTTGGTATATTTCTTGAAAGTCTCAAAGACCACGTATTTTTGGCATTCTACCTAGCAACCATACTTAAATAGTTTCTTTAATTTAGGACAAACATTTTCATCAATTGGATTTCAAAAATATTTCATTCCAATGTTACTATGTTTCTTGAAAGTCTCAAAGACCAATTATTTTTTTAATTCTACCTAGCAATCATACTTAAATATTTTCTTTAATTAAAGACAATTGATCATCAATTGATTTTCATAAATACATGTATTTGATTTCAATCTTGGTAAATTTCGTGAAAGTCTAAAAGACCACCTTTTTTTAAATTCTGCCTAACAACCATATATCCTTTAATTCTTTTTGTAAAAATAATGACTATCAATAGTTTGATTTCATAAATATTGAGAAAAAATATGCCCAGCGGGAAAACAACTGTTTTCTGTGTCAAATAGGGAGTGTGGAGATAGCTATCGTTTCCGACAACCTCTAGTTATTATTTGTTTTGGTGCACAAATTTATGCTTTAAAATGCAGTCCTGATTGTCAACTTAGATGCGCAAAACTGTTCTTCCTCCGAATCTCTTAAACGCACAAATATGTATACTATAGTTCAATATGGCATACATAAAACATTTGATTTTAAACAGGAGATTTCTGTCATCATTTAAATAACTTCACGTAGACCATTTGAAAGCATGGGAAAAGAAATTACAACATTGCTTTCTTATTTATTTATTTATATTTATTTTATTTTTATTTACCTTTTTGAATGTATGAATTCAGTTCTTATAATCCTTTTTATGGTCTTCATATTAAGCTCTAACTTGTTAAAAAACAATCTTATGAAGACCATTTACCTTGAACGAAATCAAATGGAAAAAACTAATACTGAATTCATAGCATGTCTGTTTTTAATGTCCATAACAGAATCTGGGGATATCCGCATGGCAATTTATCGCAAACTACGGAGTTATCCATTAGTGAAAGCCATTTACATGTAGTATATGCGTCTGTTTCAAACAAAATCATCTGAGAGCACCACTATCATGAAAGTACGATAGGGAAAATCGGTTAAATTGCATTCCCTGCGAAATTGACTTATGTGTTCCAGATGTATTATGGGAAAAGCAAACAATTTAAAACATCAGTTAGACGAAAACATCTGTCTACAATTTTCACTTGCATAAATGAGTATTTGTTACGTTAGTATAATTTTAAATTTGGTATATTTTAAAGGAATTTTCATTACGTATGATTTTAAAGAATAATTTCATTAAATAAACATCTGTTCTTTTTTGCCCATTTAGCGCCCCGTTCCACAGCTTTGTACATCGTTGTCAAGCCGCAACATATCGTTTTATCTAAAATTTCCAGTAAATGCCATAGGTATATGTTTCTGTATCTACATACAGTTTACTTGCACGAGGGCTATAGATTTTTGCAAACAAAATCCAGAGTTTACTATGATGAATTTTAATAAATGGGGCAATCGAACATAAAACATTACTCCTCGTTCGCTAATTACCATCAAATGGCTACTTTTACATTCAAATAACTAAATACCGAGGTTACTGTGAATTTACTTTCTGCATATGCGCATTTCCACAACTTATGTCTCTTCAGTGCAGATAAAATCTAAACGTTTGGAAGACCATATACTCAAAGATATTTAAAAACTGATAGAGAACAAATAACCAATATGATCTAAATGTTAAGCCAAAATTAGCTAAGGACAGAGCTATGCATGAGGGAGATACTCCTTAGTTTTCAACAAAATTTATTTAGATATTGTAAGGTTCCAAAAATAATCGGCTTTCGGGTCAGCACCGAAGTACTGACTACTGGGCTGGTTAATTGTTGAAAGGGTATAATAATGTAAATAAATGCTCAATATTGTGCAGACTAAGAGCTTAATGAACTATTTATAATTTAAAAGCTATAGTTTATAGTTTAGTAGGCTAAAGTGGTTTCTGATTTATGCTCTAGTTGGTTTTTGTACTCCAAAAAAACATCATAACTTACTTATGTGTTCACAAAACAAATGAATATGCTATTAATGGAAGTAACCAGCTTTTTAAATATAGAAAACAAAAGATGTGGAGTCTGAAAATTCGAAACGATTCCATAGTTTTGCAATGCAGTTCTACGTTTTTACAAACATTTCCATTCTTTGATTTGTTGCTGGACCGGCCTCATTTTCAGATTCCTTTAATACCGCCAATTTCTATAACTTATGAAATATAAAGAATTACATTTATTTTGAATACAGAAAAATTATTACAGTCTTAAATCGAATAATTTAATAGGAAGTCACAAGACAGGTCAGTCACATAAGCAAAAGTGAGTTTTGGCTCTAGTTGTAATTTTGATTCGTTTTCAGAAGTTTTTGAAACCTAGAATCGACTTCACAATATATTCCCAAGAATAAAACGTATTGGGTTGGTTTAAGGAAGTACGAGTGTCAGAAAATTTGTAATAAGAATGAAAACTCTTCCCTTTTGTTTTGTAAAGCTGTGCTGATAGAACAACTTGGGCAAAAAATTTTGAAAATTCATGTTAGAATTTTTAGGATATAAGATGTCAAAATTTTGGCGGGAAACGGTTTTCTCTTGAGTTTTCCCTCATGTTTCATTAGCTGCTTATTTGCCTTTAAATATATGAAAATATAATTGAAAGTTGATAAAATTTTTGTACTTTGTCTATTTTATGCACTTTCAAGTGACCTATGACCAAGAAAATAGTATCCATGTACAAAAAATATTAACCCTTTTGGAATGGATAAAACCCGAGGATATCGAATGCCTCTAAAAACTGAAGCTCGTACTCCCCTTAATGGTCTTTGAAAAAAAATGTGTCACTTTTGGATAAATATTTACATATTGCTAAATATTCATGTGTGCCCAAGGACGTATATTGAGATATACAGTATACCGTAACATTCATCTCAGTTTTTGAGATTAGTATGAAAAAGAAAGGAAATGGGGTAAATGTCAAGGAGACAACATCCCATATCCAGGTTAAAACGACCAAAAACTAAACTTCTAGGGGTCACCGTATGGTCTTCAACACAGTGAGGAACCTCACACCATATAGTAAGCTCTAAATGGCCTGTTTCGCAATATCTACCAGTATCAGATCAATGGTATCTGTAATGAATGGAGGGTATTTGTTAATATATGACAGTCTGATTTTTGGCTTTTGACCTTGAAAGTTCATGGTCTAGTCACCATGTTTTAAGTTGTGCAGTTTCCCAATAACTATATTTACATAAGTGATAAGTTAATGATTTTAAAAATACAGGCTATCTTAATAATAAGTTAGTACATTGTTTGGTTTTATGCATTTTAAACATTTTTTGAAATTATGCATTTCATTTGTTTGGGTTCTAGTGCTGCTGATGAGGAATTAATTTCCGAAACGGCCATACAGCTCATTAAAATTATTGCAGTTGGAGTTAACATATGTGTTATGGTCTCGTGTTCATTTACTCCATATCCTTTCGTAAAATATTTCATACAGGAGTTTGTCTTTTATTGCAGTGTGGAGTTGGTAAAACAATTCCCCGTGGTAGAGATGTATGATCTTTATTTTTCTTAGATTTGGTGTACTTGTACATGAGATAATATCTCATGTGTACACTTTGACACTTTGTTCAATTACTATTATCTAAATTCATGTAAATTCTGAAACCTAAGGATTAACTCCCTCCATCATAGTTTTGTCCTTAGCAATATTTGATATTACTGATCATTCGCATTGTTTGGTTTTATGCATTTTAAACATTTTTTGAAATTATGAATTTCCTTTGGGTTCTAGTGCTGCTGATGAGGAATTAATTTCCGAAATGACCATACAGCTCATTAAAATTATTGCAGTTGGAGTTAACATATGTGTTATGGTCTCATGTTCATTTACTCCATATCCTTTCGTAAAATATGTTAAACTGCCACATGGCTTTACCTTAACCTCAATTTTACGGTCTACCAGTGACCATGCTAAATTTCACAAATTTTCTCAATAACTACAGTGAAAGGTCATTGATTTTCTGTTCATATATTGGTCTTGGTAAGTACAAGACATTTTGGCATGTGGCTTTTGAACTACCTCTATTTCACGGTTTTGTGCCCAGAATGAGGTTTTGCGATTAGGTCTGATTCTTATATAATAACTATAGGTGGCAATTCAATGATTTTTGGAATGTAGCTTGCCCTTGCTTAGTACCTGACTGTCTGGCATATGGCTTTTGGCTTTGACCTAAATTTAATGGTCTTTTGTAGTTTTTTTATTATTTTATTCATAATTGTTGGAAAAAAACAACATCACAAATATTACCATCTTTTATTTAATGTGTATTTTACATTGTTTACTGATTCTGGCATTCTTCTGGAGGCTTGGTAAAAGTACACGCCATAAGCGTGTTATAATATCCATTCTCCAAACACCTACATCCGTTACATTTATCTGGACATGTAAAACTTTCTCCCCACTTGTACACTTTTCCTCCGGAGACGCATGTTCCTGCAATTTTGAACATTTTCGGTTATTTTATAGTTTTTTTAGTATAAAACTTGAACAGCAAAAAAAAAGAAAAAATCGAAATAAACTTCCTTTAACAATTGGGCTGTAGCACATAGTGAAATAGTGGCACTAAAGACAGATTTAATCTTTTGCATATGTGGCCTATATTTTTTTTTTTGCGGAAGATTAAAAACGTCCACACTTTGACAATATTTTCTTCCCTCGGTTTCGCTGCATTAAGTGAACGCAAGTTTCAACGAATTTTAATGATTGCATGATATATATAGAATAATGGAAGTTTTGTTTTCGGATACAAAAAATATTGCCGACATAGTGGACGAGCCCACTTTATGGGTGAGTCTATTATTGGGGGCAATTCTTCTTTTTTTCCTGATTTGTATAATAAAATATACAGTCGAAAATCTATAACAAAATAACAATAAACATATATAATTGTGAAAGTGGAAAAACGTACAATTTTATATTTTAACAGTCGTTCCGACGATCTTTTAATTACGACAACAAATTCTCTATTCTGTTAGATTTTTACATCATTGTGTTAAACTACCCCGTCCATTAATTTTCAAAAGATGAATTCAATACTTAAATGAAAAAGAAACATTTGATGCACATTCATGAAAATATATTTCGCTTTCAAGCCCTCCACTTCTCAATTTGGATACCTCATCGGTGAAATGATTTGGGAATAGCTCCCACACAAAAATTATTTTGAAATATTACTCGACAATATCAAAATATAGAAAATCGATTTAATTTCACTTCTTCATCATGGACAACTTATGCCTCATACAGTGGAGATCAAATAAAAGTATTTGGAAAAACATAAATAAAATATTAAAATCTTTTCAGATCGGAGAAGGACATTTATAACAGTGGTTTGTACCGGTCTGTTATAAGTACTGTTTTGGGGAAACTAGCTCACTTTAAAATTGAATAAAACACGGAATAAAGTTCCAAATTATAATACGGAAATATCCAACAATATAATAATATTAACAATACACACGGAACAATCCGCATAAAACATATAAAAATAATATATATATTTGGAAATACGGCTTTCCGTAATTAAAGATCGTACGACGTCCGTACAGTTTCAATGTCGGAATCCTACTGTCCGAAAACATATTAACAAATAATTGAATGACATATTATTACACAATTAGACCGGCGAAAACATGTGAGAATTAACAATTAATATATCGGAGCATTCAGAAAAAAAGAACAGACAAACAAATTATGAGAGAAATCAATTAACAGCTTAGCGTTAAGTGTCTTAGATTAAAGTCCTTGAGTCTAGATAAGAAATTGAAATTAAAATCCAAGAAAATTAAATGTAAAGAATAAAAATACCGAAAATGAAAATTAATCAGATTTAACCACTGTCACAATTTCCTCCCCGGTCGAATGTGACCCTGTCCCCAGAGTCGGGAAAAGATTTAAAAAGCACTATCTTCTTGATCTTCCTCGATTTTGATAGAAACGACCCCGTGGTCTCGATTGTTGTTGGAACTGATTCCATCCTTGATGTGCATGTTCCAGTTTCTCTTTCAGTTCGTCGATTTCTTTGATAAATTCTATAGGAGTTGTGATTTTGATGTCCTCGAGTTCCTTACACCTAAATTGCCATTGTTCTATTTCTGTTTTTTAATTTATTTCTGCCTTGCGGAGATCATCAATTGTTCGGCCATACTTGTGAAGTGAATCTAAATAGTTCCCATTTGCACTGTTCAGAGTATAAACATCTCTTTTTGCTTCTTTAAGATCACTTACGGTCTTTTGAAGTTTTGCCTTTAAACTTTTGTTTTCTTTTTGCAAACTGTCAATTTGTCCATTTAATATGTTTTTCTTTTCATTGAATTCACCTTTAATTTCCCCTATTATCGTTTCCAATTTACACTTATCCTGAGCATTATTTTTCTTTTCCACTCCCAGTATATTTATTTGGCACTTTAAATTTTGAATTTCCAAAGTATTTATTTGAGTGTCCTGGAACGAAATCGGTCTACACATCTTTCGGAATTCCGAGTCATCAAGTGAAGAAAACGGTAAATTTTCAAGAATTTTTCTTGTAATGAATATTTCCAATCTTGCATTGTCTCTGAGAATCTTATTTGGCGATTTTGGCCTCACAGTTGCAGATACACACTGTTTAATATAATGTCCTAATTGTCCACAGCGGAAACATTGCTGAAACTTACGTTTATGGTCAAATCGGTTCTGTGTTATTGCATTGAACTGAGAAAACGTTGAATGTTTGCGTAATTCAGGTGGACACTGTAGCGGGCCAGGCGGGGCGTTGAAACCAGCCCGGGGTATGCTGCCACCACCGGAGTTTTAAGTGAACCGGGCACTAAAAGCTAGAGCCGAAATCCGACACTAGATTACAACAATCTAGATTCTTAACCAGAATCTAGCAATTTAACCGAGGGTGTAATCTCGTACAATTACTCTATATACGTGTATGCAGTGTAAGATGATTTAGGCCATGGGCAACAAAATGTAAAAAGCAAAGTGTATGCGAAGACTTTATCTTAACCGTCCAGCCGACATCGAATGTGGGACGTGATGGGTTGTGTTTTAACACACGAGTCTCTTCCCTCACTGGAGTGTAGTAGTCCTACAAAAGTCCAGCAATAGAGAATTGATTTAGACTAGAGTGTGAAAATCACTAAGGAGAATATGACACGATCAGGCAATATCCTCGAGTGGACAAACAAGGATTTGCATATGCCTTTTCGTGCAATA
>MJUU01059310.1:0-12303 GCA_002080025.1 Modiolus philippinarum | reverse complement strand
TACGCTACGCTCCGCGCTCAGACCAAATGGTCCATAGTTTGCCTGTATTTGAGTTTTTAAAGTTTATTTGATTTCTGTTGGTCTTTTCTTGTAGGGGTTGTTTCTTTTTGTTTGCCTTGTGGTCAATTGTTCATGTGTGTAGAAGAAAGAAAGCGTAGGAATTTATATAGAAAATGCAACTTTTAATCACAAAATGGTACTCATTTTGAAATATAGGAACCCTTTGGTCTGAGCGCGAAGCGAAGAGCTCAGACCCGCTTGTGCAAGGCGCAAGATTTGTACACAAAAAAAAAGATAATTGAATGCGCTTTCCAATGAGCCCAATTTGACGAAGATCCGTTGAGAAATAAAGAAGTTATAAACGTTTGAAGTTCCGTAATATTATTTGGTGATGTTGATTTTGCATAACGGAATCTATTTGGTTTGGAAAAAGTCTATTTTGTTTCAGAATGAGTTTTTCCTGGATTTTCATCGTAGAAAATTTACTAAAATCTTAGCGGACTAAATTTTTAGCAACTGAAATCCAGGAAAAGCTCATTCTGAAACAAAATAGACTTTTTCTAAACCAAATAGACTCCGTTATCAATAACAAAATTAAAAAAAGTTACACATTATTTACATTTTCCCCATGACCATATGCTCTTGTTGAAATTCCATCATCTAATATCCACCTTTTATCATCAAAAGGCACCAGACCATTTTTTATTATTTTTTTGTGCTTGTAACACGTGGTTGGAGTTCCTTATTACATTTTAATTTTTTGCTCGAACAAACATTCTTTAAACATTTGGTGTTTTAGCCTTTTAGATGATGATTTAGTAATTCCCTTGGCAGTGTGTTTTTTATCTCGGTCAGTTTCATATGAATACATCTTAGAGCGTAAACCAATGAATTCTCTAATTGGATTTCCATTTGTTTCATCTTTAAACTTTGCTCAAGTTTTTTTGTTATGTGTACTGTGTAAAAAATGAGATTTTGGAAATTCGCTGGTATCAAACATATGCAAATGGTTTTTCATGTCTTCATATACATCCTCTGTTTCAATGAAATATAAAAAACTATCAGTATCTGAAAAACATACCTTAACTTTATCTTTGTATATTTTTTTCATATGATTGTAATGAAATCATACATTAAATGTTTTGACAAATCTAAAATACAAAATCCTATGTATATAGGTTGCTTTATCATAATGTTTATACGTTCATTTTCCACAGCTACTAAATCATCATTAAAAATTGTACATGACTTATATGACGGTTTTGATGTATATTTTAAAATCTTCTCTGTATGACAAAGTTTTATATCTACATGTTTTCTTGTATTCATCAACGAACGACCGAAAATACTATTGTTTAATAAATTATATAATTATTTTTGAATTTCATTGGTGACATTTTTCCTTTTATCAGTATTGAAATCTATATATTCTTTTAACCAACATTTCTGATGAAATTTTAACACTCAGTGTACTTTCTTTACTTTCATTCCTAGATCAAGGTACAATTGTAAGTTTCTATAGTGGATGACATATCTTTCTTTGTCATGTAAGTAAGGAATAAGTTTTTCACATTTCGGGAGTTTTGTTTTACCTAATACATCTTTCATCATGTTAAAGCAATAGGGTGAGAGATCCTCTGTTTGAATCAATTTTCTTTCGGGTTCTAGGGGAAAGTCATTGTGTGAACAGTGAAGACTCTCTGGATACTCTAAGCCCACTTCAAAGATATACCCTTCCTTACTGTTAGCTGTCAAAGAATGAATATCTAGTTTTTCAATTTCAATGTCGGTTAACCAAACAAAGTTAGCAAACGGTAAAGGTTCACTCATTGCATACCCATATAAGTTGTTAGCGTCAAGATATGAAAGATATGTTGTTTTCTGCAAAGGATCGTAGCTATCGAATAAATAATGATTATTTGCTTTTGCATATCAATGAAAAATAGAGGACACACCACCTCTAACGCCCTTTTCCAGAAAAAGTAGCATATTTACATCATGGATTAAATCTAGCACAACACCGGTCTTTTTTTAGCATAGCTGACCAACTGAATCCTGGTGAGGTATAATAATGACATGGATCAAGATTGTAATCGTTCAAACAAATCGATCTTAATCTCTCAAAAATATCTGTTAACAACGCAACATCTGTTTTTAAATAAACATCAGAATATTCACCAAAATTTTTGATTTTTAGTTTTTCCCAAACATTTTTAGCAATTGTATAATCTTCGTCTGATATGTCTTCCTGCGTCAACTGATTGAAAAAATCTTTTTTTGGGAGGTAGCATCGTATCGTTTAGCTGCTCGTTTATCTACATAGTCATATGGAAATACACCTTTCCTCAATAACAATGAAAATATATCGGGGTCTGGGAAACTTCTTGATAAATATTCGAAGTGTTGTTTTCCTTCATCGGCCAAGTTCTCCGTTAATGTTTGCAAGGAACTGCTCAGGAATTGTAGTGAATCAATGAACCTTAAACTAGACAAAGAAAACGACAAGTATTTCTGGGAATTTATACGGATGATCTTAATATCGTGCTCCTTATATTTTCCAATTTTACTCATTATTAATGCAGCGTCGACCGATTTCAAATTATGGTAAACCACCGGGATAAAATTTGGTGTTTTCATCTTTAAATTACAATTATTGCACGCTATCCCTCTCACGTCACCTGTAACATGGTCATGGTCAATTACTTTATGGTTTTTTTCACTGAACGGTTTTTTACAAGCATAACACGTTTTTGCCACTTTATATTCTAACTTCACAAATTCATTCACATGCATTGGTTGTTTTAAGATAGTCCTTTTCTTCATCAAGTAGTGCATCAATGAAATTTTCAACAACGTTCGGTCCGCGATATATAACTGGGGGTTTATCGTAACGATTATCAATAGAAACTCTTTGATATCCAAAACTATATGGTTCCATCTGTTGATATACAGTTGTCGAAGATAAGTGTGGATCCTGATCGCATGTGTGAATTTTCTTTGTAATGGTTTCAAAATCACAATATATAACAAAAGGAACTCTGGTTGTCTTAGCATATTCTGTAAACTCTAATACTTCACCTTCCTTGGGAAGCGAAATTTTTTGAAATTTAAAGTTTACGCAGTCCCTCTGATGATCATTTAACAATTCCTTATTTGTAAATTTCTGCAAACATAGGTGACAAAAAACATATGACTTGTTATATTTTGTACATCTAGATAAAAATCTATTTAAGTGTTTTATCCGCACATAATGAGCCTTCTCTTCGTCAGTTAAATACAATAAATTGACATGGTGACAATACGTCTTCTTGGTAATATAGAGGGGAAATATTTCCCCAGCTTCGAAACCAAATACATTAACAGAAATATTATTTTGACTTTCGAATCTAGCTATCTGAGATAATGGTGTAGGAAAATCAATATTTGATACATTAATACTATTAATAAATTCAAAATAGTGTTCTACCTTTTCTGGATCTTCTATGTCTTCTCTGTAATATATACTGGATAAGACAGCCAACATTAAACATCTCTTATCTGTATTAATAACATTCAGCAAACTATGTGTCCTCTTCAGTGAAATGGGTAAATCAATGTAACTGCTACCTCCCAATGGTTTATATTTTGATATGGTAAGATCTATCTTTACAACTTCTTCAAGCATCCAGCCACTACCATTTTTGATAAAATCTTCCATTGAAGTGAATATTTTCTGGAAACTCTCGTTGAGATCGTGTTCAATGTTTCCCTGCGTTCTTAGCACAGTTTTTTGTCTTACTTCTGAAACATGGTCGTGCGTCTTGATATGTTCCATCGGGTGAGTATTTCATCATCCTTATATGGGCAACAAGAAAAAATTTAATATTTGTTTCCTCACTCTTTTCCTTCAGTGTCGACATTATTCCTTCTTTTTTGTCTAATGAAGTGAATGAGTTCATATTTTTCATCGTTAGTATTTGGAAAAAATTCTTAATTTTTCAACGCTGTCATTTAAGGCTGTGGATCGACGACTTGAAACGGAATCAGGTGACGGAGTTGGTCTATCATCAGTATCTGATGACTGGGAACTATCTTCAAAGGACGAATGATGAATTTCATCACGACTTGCATGTGGTAATTGATCGTCCTTTGTACTCATTTTCATTTTTTTTCTGCTCACTTGGTTGATCGTTCTTTGAACTCATTTTCATTTTTTGGTGCTCACTGGGTTGATCGTCCTTTGAACTCGTTTCCATTTTTTGTGCTGACTGGGTTGATAATCCTTTGCACTCATTTTCATTTTTTTGCACTCACTTGGGATATTTTTATCTTCATCTCTTTCTTTTCGTTTTTGCTGTCCATGTTTCAATTTTAAATGTCGAATTAAAGAATCCTTTCTATTGCTAACAAATCCACATTCATCACATGTAAATTTTTCATTGTGAGCTTTTCTGTGACGCAATAGACTAGGTCTGTGGGTGAAGGTCTTTTCACATAATCCACACTTAAGTTGATTATCGTCTTTCCCCTTTTGCTTCACTAAAGATAATATACTGTTAAAGTCCTTTGGTGAAAATTGTTGTAATTTATTCACAACATCTTGAGGAATTACTTTTGCTAAAGTGTGTGCTATTTCTTCTTTAGAACTGTCCATGATTATGATGGATGAGGATATGACCATTCTTCCGCATTTTCTCTTTTATAATAATGAAAGACTACGCATGTGAATGGAATTATGATCCAATTACACATTCCCATATGTTTTTCATTTGTGTACATGTAAGATGTAATTAATATTAACAATGGTTAATGATGTCTAACATATAACACATGACAATGAGTTATTAACCTAAAACACATGTTAATGAGTAATTTACCAAAAACACATGTTAATGAGTAATTAACCAAAAACACATGTTAATGAGTGATTAATCATAAACACATGTAACAGGTAATAGGATTATACATTTGCATATGGTATTCATTTGTATACATGTTTTAATGTTTGTGATTAAGAAATCACATATGATATCACTCCTACTATATATATATATTGTAATAAAATTTAGTTGATAATCACATTCATTTAATGATAGTGTATAATGGAAATCCCAACGCACAATATTTGTGAATTGATATGTCGGAGACAAGTAGATGGTCGATTACAGTTTATGAGAGTTAAAAAAATTAATTTAATTAGAGAAAATGTTGACAAGTGTAGGTTTGAAAGTACATCTGACTGGTCAGTAGAAACATGGAGATACAACAGGTTGTACATATGTACACTGTACAATTTTCATCATCATGAGGACTTCCTAAAAGATTTATTTTTTGTGGGCAATGTTTCGATTCAGTATTAGCTGAGTTTACATACTGTCATCCGATTTCATATGTGTAAATAGAGAAAAAAGTATAAAACTGTCACTTCTTTTACGTATATATATTGGGAATACTACGATATCACACAGTATTTCATCAAATGATGGCAGATAGAAGAAGTACAGACAGTTCATCTTCCTCTAAGTGGTGTACCAAAAGCGGAAATTGTGTACATGTGTCAAATGGTAATTGTATTTACCATTGTTATTGCATCGGTTCTTAATCTTTGACCTCAAAGCGCAAATACTGAACTATGGTTAAGTCTATTAAGTGAGTGTACTGGATATATATATTACCTAGTCCAACCATGAGAAGTGGATGAGTCATCGCATGAGTCATTTGATATTGGTAGCTAAATTATATGAAATTAATAGCACATGTTATGCTAAATTATTAAGACATGTTCAGGTAAATTATTAGCACGTGTTAAATTACTACCAGATGACAATACGTTATCATTACGTCTGATTATATGATATAAGATTGTGATATAAAAGGAAAGGGTAGTTCACCATGACACAGATGCAAGTAGACCTCTGCAAGGAAGCACATAGATGTGAGTTTGATCAATAAGACTTCAATTCGTTCAAGAAGGAAGCACGATATAATATCGAAGACTAAGGACAAGTGGTTATCAAGAAAAGAGGAAGAGAAACCAATATAATATTGATATCAGAAGGGAAAAGGTTGAAAATCAGCAGAAACTTTTGGAGCAAGCTGTGCATCTTGAAAGAGAGTGTACTATTTTTACATTCTTTCATAGAAGATCATTGATCGGAGTGATATGTCTTCGATAACACTGATGGAGAAAAAAATATTGTCAACTGTATTGATGTTTTCCATGGCTGAAGTCCTTGAGGCAATTATTGAAAAGTTAAAATTATCAACATGCAGAGGTTGTGAGGTTGAGCATCCAAGCCAAACAAGACATTCATGTATCATGAATGACAATCATGAACATTTGAATACTCACTTTAATGCAGCATTTGAAAAGTTTAAAATTTTGGATGTGATGAAATCATGTAAAGAAAAAGCAGACAAACTGAATATTTCAAAAGACGCAATCTGGCAGTATTTCTTTGTGAATGTAATCGTGTTGGATAAACTTAGATCAAACCAAGTAAAGGATAATGTTTACCAAATGATGGAAAGAAGATTAAAACTGGAAGACAGATTTTAACAGTTTGTGAATGAACGTTTGCAAAATATATGACTTATTATGTGATTCATAATGAATGTTTTTATTATTATTTTTTTTTGAAAACATACTAATTGATTGTATTTTTGTTTTATATGAAAACATAATAAATGTATGTATTTGTATCAGATCATTCGTGCTTGTTGTAATGATTGAGAAAAAACGCTTGATTTCCGATTTATACTGATCACCGAAATAAGCGCAATGTCATAATGCGTCATGTCCAACAGCTTATTATGACAATGCGGTTATTCCCTGCACTCTCTTCCCTTCCTCGGATGTTTCTACCAGCAACGTACATGGAGCAAGACATGACGATTTCATATTTCTTGTTGTCATCTTTTTTTCTTTTACATTGTGGGTGTTTGGTGTCTGTTTTCTTAGTTTTCTTTTTTATTAGTTCATATATATTTTCTCTTGTTGGATTTTCTTCATTGTTTCGGCTCTTTTTGACAAAATAAAACATCAGGAAAAACATTGTGAGTGACGTAGTATATAAAATACAGTGTAGACATATTATTACACAGTCATGCAAGGTCAAGAAAAGTTCGTTTTGCCGCTGACCACACCCTGTACCTGCCAAATCGTTGGCCCAACTTTTCAGGAAAAACGTTACTTTCTTTTAAACTAATTAAAAATGCGTCACAGATGTTTACTGTTCCACCAGTGAAAGTAGTATATTGCTACTCTGCCTATCAGGATTTGTTTTCACAAATGGAAAAGGAAATAGAAAACATTTCTTCTCATGAAGGACTACCTACAAATGATGATGTAAATGCGTGGTCCGAAAGCAAAGAACATATGTTATTAGTCCTCGATGACTTATTGGCGAAGGCGGCAGATAACGTTGATGTAATGAATTTGTTCCCCATAAAGTGTCATCATAGGAATATAAGTGTCCTGTTTTTAATGCGAAATTTATTTCCTCATGGGAAGTGTATGCGAACAATTTCTCTTAACACAACATACATCATATGTCTGAAAAATCCTCGTGATAAGCAACAGTTATCAGTTCTCGGGAAACAAATTCTACCGGGACAAACAAACTACTTTCTTTCAGCGTACGAAATTTGCACCAAAAAATTATTTGGCTACTTATTGATAGACCTTTCTCAAAAAACAGACAAGTTATACCTTCTTAGGACTAATATATTTCCTGGGGAGGATACTGTAGTATTCCTTCCGAAATGAGTGCACANAAAAGTATGAGCATTCAACAATTTAAAATCTTGATAGAATGTGTTAAAAATGTATTATTTGGCGTAATATCCATCACTGCGTCCTTCAAAAAGAAGCTCGCCATGCACAAGTCCGTCATTCGCAAGATAACGGACGACGATACCACTCGGGTGCAACGAAAAAAACTATTATTGAAGCACCGTTTCCTGCTACCAGGTATTGTTAAAACTGTACTGTAACAGGTAGACAATGGCAAAAGAAATGATTCTGATTCCGAAACAGAAATATGATGCGGTCATGAGGAAACAAGAAGAGCAACATACTGAAGATGACGAATCAAAGAAACTTCCGCCGTCAACACCACCGCATCCGGATGAAGAACAACAACAAAAGGGTGATAATCGAGAATAAGAACTAGGTACAGATGATGACAAATTACACCCGTTAATTGATATCAGTGTTTCATCGAAATACAGGGGTAGGGTAAAACGGTTGCTTGAATAATTAAAACGTCATTCTAGTTTCACTTGGAATGATCGTGGTGAAGTAATCATCGACAATCAAACTATAAAGAATTCACACATAATTGACTGGTTGTGTGACATCACACTACCAAACGGACGTAGACATCCTCCAGTTGGAGTTAGTCATTTCTACAGTTTTCTGAAGAAAATCCACGTCCCGCTAAGTTTAATCTCAAACGTGAAAAGGAAGCAATTATTCTTATCGGAACTAGTAGAGGGAGAGGAGAAAGCAAATACCCTACCAATGACAACCCGAGAGAGTGAACCATCAGCGGTGATGAGTAACACACAACTCAAACAACGAGTGTATGTGAAAAGGAGCATACACAGTTTATTCCCACCAAAAACCAGAAGAAAATGGATGTGCGTCAAACTTTGACTCAATGTTGTTTAAAGTGATTAATAAAAAAGCAAAAAAGAAATATATTTTATTTATTTATTTATTTATTTATTTATTCATTTATTTACATAGCTTAAGATTCTATTCTTATCTGACGGTTTTCAGTTATCTCAAAATATCCAGAGTTCTCCGCAAGAATGAGCAATGATACAGTTTCTGGTAAAGCAGTCCCAAATTGTAATTCGAGTCGAACCTTTCCCTGTTTGATGAGGGAGAGGTATTTCGAGCCGGGGAAATGCGGTTCCAAGTCGAAACAAAAAAGAGCATATCCTTCATTAAAGTCAGTTCTACTTATATCGTTCCCTGCATCCGATAACCACATTCCATTACTTTCATACATTTTGTCATATGCAGTGACATTAGTCACCCCCCTTTCACTGTTGAAATCAAGTTTTAGCGGCATACCGCCCACGGGTATGCCGTCACAGTACATGGTGATTTGTTGTAAGTCATAGTGTTTAAAGTTCCATGGGTTGAGCTTGTAGTCACCGTTCACGGCGTCAGATGAGGTCATTCCCATAACGATGCGTTGCGGTTTTACGTCTTGAAAGATATTCTCTAGTACAACATTTGTACTCTCTTTGACTAAGCTAAGATGTTTGATTGTGCTTTTGGTCAATGGATACTTTGCATTGGAATGCTGTAACGCCATTGAGTGAGCATATATTATAGCGGGGTTAACCTTTAACTTTGCACATTTTAGCATAATGTCTTCTATAACAATATCAAAATTAGGATTTTCGTCATCACACATTAGACAGAAACCCGGTTTACTTCTGAACAATTTCAGTGAAACATCAGTCATGTTCAATAAGTATCGATCCATTTGAAACAATTCGTGGAAAAGTGGTCCCTGTAAATCAACAGTCTTGGAATTAGCAATGAATTTCCTTCTCTCGTAAGCTCCGGAATTAGTTGTCACTGAATCCATATGTCCACTGCGATCCTTATAGAAAAGCATACTTGAAAGTTGTGAGGTCTTCGCATCCTGTCCATATCCGAGGAGCGATTTTATGCAACTTTTATAAGGGTAACATGCGTTACTACTACTAATCAATGTTCCTTGTACGTAACAGTCTAGCTGAGAAAACAGTGCAAAAAACAATCCATTTACGGGGGTGACGGAAGAGTCTGGTGCTAAATCGTACCCGTTGGCGTGCTTCACGTGGAGCTTCACGTATAATTTTGTTCGTTTCAAGTCTAAATATTCCATTCCGTTAGGACCAGACGTTTCAAGTCTAAATATTCCATTCCGTTAGGACCAGACAAACTAAATATTATCGGGTTGTATGCAGTCACTTGAGATGTGGGTCTTATCTCTTCGTATGAAATACTTTCCACACCTAATTGATATGGAGGAAGTTGAAAGAGTTCCAACTCACTCGGCTGCGCTTCTGTGAAGTTTTCTTTTGTTAACAGTGACATGCTTTACAACGCACGCTGGCTTTCGTCGTTTACCCTTGCTTGCTCGTCGCTTTGCAACTCGTTTCCGACTATTTTTTCTTTTCATTCGCCTGTTATTTATTACACTTTTACATGACGTCATCATTGACAAAACACGTCTTTCTTTTTGTTCTTTTTCTGTTTCTTGTTTGTCACTGTGGGTTTACTTTGAATGGTGGTTCGCTTACGTTTTCTCTTATTTATATCAACACCTTCCTCTTTTAATGTCTCTTTCGCCATTTCAACCATTTGTGCGCTGGGACTTACGAGACGCAGTTTAACGTGTTCCTCTTTTTCGTTGACCAACGGCGACGGTTTGTCGATTGGTACCATGAATGATCCGTTATTGGTATTTTTTAAATGATTAATGTACGCGGTATTCTTTCCTTGCACGCCGTTCAAATAGTACCTCGCCCACTTATCTCTATCAGGGATGTACATTTTATCAACATTCATGATTTTCTATACTTTCTATTTGACGTACAAACTGAAGTGTGAATGACAAATTCCGTTTTAAGAATGAAGCTTCTTCCCCCGTTTCGTCGAAGATATGAAACTCAATCTCTCGGATTTCAGTCTTTTTTATTGGTACGAATATTGGAGCGAACACGTAGTTCCAGGTATTTTGTGTCTGTGGGAAAATTCTTCGTAAAAGTGAGTACTGGCTGTGAAAAACGTTTTTTTTTTCGGTGAATAAAAATCGAGGAGTCCAATTTTCCATTCGCCCTCTAAATTTATGGGTGTGTTTAAATAAACTTTAAAATGGAACGCTGTATTACTTGGATAGTAGGAATTCGACTGATCGCTTCGAATGAAAATTATGTAATCGTTCATGATATATTGGTTATGTTCTCTTCAGGGATGTACTCGTTGTAACGAGAAGGCCACCCCTGGAATTTACACAGATACTCGGTTTTACCCCCTCTTTTTCTTGTCTTTATTACTTTTTCCACAACCCAAAGACTATTTTCGTCTTTGTCAACCCTTTGCAACTCACTTTCGTAGAAGCTTCCGGTTATGAGTTCGTCTCAATTAATGTCACTCAGTTGATATAAATTTATGTTTTGTTTGTGATATCGCCTCGCAATCTTAAAAACTTCTTCCGTCCAATTTTCAGTATAGGACCTATCGAAAATGTGTTTGGCGTGGGAAATTCTTACAAGTGCACCTATCTTATATTTGTATCGTCCCTTGCTCTTGCTTGCTACACTTTTGGAGGTCTCTTTCTTAACTGGTGTTTTTTTTCTCTTTTTTGTCTATGTACATGTGTGCCCAAATGTCGGCCTCGTTCGTACGAGAATGCACGTCTTTGGGAGCAATGTATCCTAGTGTACGGTGTGGTGTTGCATTGTAACTTTTTGCAATGGATTGTAAGTCATCTATGAGTCTGTGTGAACGCTTTTTTAGAAAAAATCGCCAAAATTTATTGCGTAACGTTCTAATCACACGTTCCACAAAGTTGCATTTTATTTCTTCGTTTTGTGTTACAAAGTGTCGAATTCCCTTTTCTTTAAATAACTGTTGTGTTTGTTTTGATAGAAAACATTTATCCTTATCAGTGCGTATCTTTTCTGTTGTTGTGTTACGAAAAATCTTTTTCAGTGCTTGGGAAACCTCGTGTCCAGTTTTTGTTTTTAAGGGTTCCATCCACAAATATTTACTAAAGACGTCTAGGACAACTAAAATATATCTATAGCCATCATTTTCCGATGATATATTTCCAATTTCCATTAAATCTGCTTCATACAGATTACCAATACCCGTTGTGTATACATGTGGTCTTTTAAAAGACCTGCGAGGTGTTTTTAGGAGAGAGTAGTTGTCTTGAGAGTTTAACCATCTCCGAATCTTGTGTAATCCGATTTTTTGGTTACGTCCCAAATTAACTATGTGATATAGCTTTTTCGCAGAAGAATATGATCCTGGCTCTTTCAAATTGTAGTAGTATTTACTAAGGAGTTTATCTAATTGTTTATTCATGGTCCCTAACTATATATCTCTCAATAATTCATCTCGTATACAGTTTTTGTTGTTCATTATGATATTTAAAACAAAAATCGAGTCATTACGAGCATATTTCTCAAAATCTGCTAATAATATCTCGAATTTTTTTTTACATTCATCTAGCTTCAGTTGTATAAGGATAGAGAATAAACAAAATACAGTAAAATAGATCCATGAACAAAAATACAGTAAAATAC
>MJUU01059307.1:0-50528 GCA_002080025.1 Modiolus philippinarum | reverse complement strand
AGCCCGTCAATATTTAAAGCTTATGATAAGGTTTCTTATCTTGGCCTTGTCAAGCAATGAATGCCTTCACAAATTTTCTATTTACAAAACCCGGCACCTGAATCGGTTTTCAGGGGCTTCGGCTACAGAGCTGCCGGGCGCGTCCCCAGGTGGTGGATAGGGGAATGCCCTGTCTATGCGGGGTAGTCAGGTCATAATACGGAAAGCCTGACCGCGAACCATTGTAGCCAAACTGTGTGGAGAAACGCCACGCTCAATGCAGTATAAAGACCCCTTCTATATTTCTCTAAAGAGAGCAGACGCACTGGGTGTCGTATGGAAGGCTAAATTTCCTGCCCCTACCCATTTCTCCAATTTTCCAGTGGCAGTCAAAAGTCGTTGCCCAGGTTGTCCCTTCCACCTTTATTTCTTTCTTCTGATACTTTCAATTTTTTGAATTGATTAACTTGTTCTCGTCCTGATATAGCTGAAATATTGCTCATTGGACGTTAAACTCTAACTAATCAATCAATCAATCTATTTACAAAATGTCAGTTGAAATTCTTTTACACCTTCATAAGTCGGCAGCAAATCGTGCATTTTAGTTGTTTATTATATAGTAATATAAATTATAAGCCAGACAATTCATATATTAATTAATTAATAATTTAGATAAGAAAGTTTACCGGCTCATTAAGTAGGGGTGTAACGATACACCTTTCTCACGATTCGATACGTATCGCGATACAAGGGCTACGGTTCGATGCGTTTCGATTCGATTCATTCTTGCGACATTTTTATCAGTGACAGCTAGGAAGATGACAATATTTATTCTGCGATGTGTATATAATTAATGTGAACTACTTTAAATGTAAATTGTACCAGTTGATTTAGCATTTTTCAGTGTTTTTCTATTGTAAAAAGTAATCCAGTGATTTGTTTGCTCCAACAACTATAGTTCTGATACTTTAAACTAACCTCAGATCTTTATTATTTAGTGATTTTTAGCAAACTCAAACTGATAGTGTAAGAAAATCTAAGTAATTGTAAGTAATCCTCTCTGTTCAAAAGCTGTCTGAGATATATAAGCTCTGAACGTTACTTATTTGAAGCAAACTAAAAAACTACGGTCGGCAAGTCGGTTCTTTTTACACGCCCGTAGTTGGTTTTGTTCGTTACTGCGCTTTAGCGGTAATTAGTCATACCGCTAAAACCGGGAGTTTACATTAGAGTTTTTTCCTCCAACAAAATGGAGATTTTCGGCTTATGTGGCCAACTTCTCGGGAATATTTTGACGTATATAGTTAGCGGTTACATAAATAGGCACGTTTACAGTGGAAAACTGTTATTTGCATTGACTACGCTGCAAATCACATGTCATTTTGTCTGCGAGTGAGTTGTTAGCTTTCGTTTGCAACATACTGAACATTCCGGATCGAAACCGAATCGAAATACGGGTTTAAAGAACCGAAAATCGAACCGAACAAAAAAATCGCGGTTCCTCGAAACTTCGGTGAATCGTTACTCCCTATCATTAAGTTTGAAATATTGCATATGTGATTTGCTTAGGTACTGATTTAATACTAAAAAAATCAAATTGGGGTCATACTACTATTTATGATCATGTTTACCGCGCTAAATATTATGTGATGTTTGTTTGCAATATTAATACGACTCAGAGTATACCTCCGCAGTGAGGAATTAGTTGAAATATGCATTGTCTGAAATATAATCCCATCTGTTCAATTACATAAATTGTCCATTTATTGCATTTGTTTCAAGATAATGTTTTTATAAGTTATCAAATATTCTTGTGTTTGTAATAATCATTCCAATGCAACAATTTTGTGAATTTAAAAAGTGTCTTGAATAGGGTGTTATTTGCATTGACTAAAAAGACGTAATCAATATGTATTATTTATCTGCTTATCCTTTACCGAATAATATATTGAATAGCATCTTGTTTTGTAATACAACTTGCTTTTTTGACAAAGCCGAATAATTGTTATATTTTATGGTTATTGATGGGTAAACATAGATTGGTCTTGTAACACAGATTCTAATTAACCACAAAAACAAATCGACATTTAAAAACACTACGTACTGTTTTGAGGATTTTATTGCACAGCAGAAAGAAATGAATTAAACTAAATAAATAAACGTTAACTGAATCAACCTCCACCAGTCAATGTCCAACATTAAACAAGCAAACATACTCTATATTTTACTAGCACTTGCAGTTGTTAAATTGTCCCATGATCGGTAGATGGTGATGGGGTCAAGAGTCATGTCACAGATAGTCACGTTTCCAACATTTACTCATACCATATCGTTTTGCTATTTATCTTAAATTTAATGCTAAACTTGTCTTATCACAAAATTGAACGTAATCACTGGATTATGAGAGTGAGTGATTGATTGATATGTTTACGTCAACTTCAGTAGTATTTCAGCTATTCAATTCCAATCGTTATTTTTGCTTGGTTTTTTTCTTCATTAGTGTTTTTCTAGTGCAGTACACTTGTGAATTGTGGCTTGTGGTTGTAGTTTTCGGCCATTTTAGGTGTTTACTTTTTATCTTTTGCTTGTAATGTGTTGAAAATATTAAATAACAAAATACCAAAGTTACCGATGACACACATTCACGGTAAAAGTATGTAAAGATTTAAACAAATAAAAGATAAAGTGTAAAATTTTGAAAACATTCAATGGATCAATTGTAATTTCATAGAGCAAAAAAAAAATGATATATATAAATCTGACTGCTTGAATTTATTGCTTTGATTAATTTAATTATTTTGTCGTAAATAGTTCTACAAGAAAACAAGTAGTGCAAAACTCGTTCCTATGGTCAGCAACGTCAATTTAGTTAAATTATGAGGCACAATTGCATAGAATACACTCACATCGATAGCAACTGTTGAGTGTTAACTATGTATCGTTCTTATGTGATTGATTGATTAGTTAGAGTTTAACGTCCAGTGAGCAATATTTCAGCTATATCAGGACGAGAACAAGTTAATCAATTCAAAAAAAATATGTAAGAGACGAAAGAAACAAAGGTGGAAGGGATAACCGGGACAACGAGTTCTTGTGTGCACAATTCGACATCGCCTCTACTTTTTTTAGAGGAACGCATGAGCCTTAAAGCGTCTGGCTCTATTCCGTGCATTAAATTCTTATTGTCATTCAATAGCTCTAAAATATGTATACCAATCAATTCTTCATGTCTATATATATCACTTGGCTATCTTCCGACCTAACAAAAAACGGAAGACTTATTTCGGGTTCCGGCTATTTACATTTGCTCTCTATCAGCGTTTTTACATCTTTCGGTTCATGGATTTCCAAATTATTTGATTTTATATGCACTGATCCGACATAATTTGTCAAAATGCGCATATGCAAAACCTAAATTTACAGAAACCTCGGTATATTGTTATTACAGCATTTCATTAGGACATGCTTTTCTGTCAAATGGTAAAAAAAATCTCAAATCATTAATAGTAACAGAACTTGTACTGTTGCATTCAATTGTAACCGTAAACTTAAGTAAATTATGTTTTATTGTTTGCAGACAACTTCAGGCATGAAAATGTTGCATTTTTTATGAGATGTCTGCCTCAGTTTTTAATCATTAGATAAGTATTTTGATCATGACAGTCCATTTTTTTATCAAGAAAGCTTGAATAATATTTTGACACCTGTTTAATGTGTTCCTGTAAAGATATATTCACGTTTCCACTGAAGTGAGTGAGAACCGAACCGTCAGTCCTAAAAAGAACAATCCAAGGACAATGGCAATGTTGGAAAAACAAAGAAACACATAAAGAAGACATAACATGAGAACGGAGAAAAAAAATGAAGACACGCACAGACACAAAAATGAACAGCACGGAACCATTAAAAAACCACGGGTGAGATCAGGTTCACCGGTAGAGTAAGCATCTCCTGTTTCTAATTAGACACCCGCCGTGTTTAACATGTCAACTCCGGTAGTAAAGTCAAATCCGGAAGAAAGAAGCAAACTTTAGTGGCAAAGAGAAAGACCTGTTGTCATTTTGGAAACAAATATCTCATAGCGGTCCACAAGATCGCGATGTCGATCGTAAAAGTTCTGTATGGATGACCAAGTTATGGGCAACATACCCTTGCTTAAGTAGCCTATTTGTAAGCAACCGAGCTCTATCAAGGTAGTCACTGTATCGACCACAGACCCTTGAGAAGCGAATGATTTAAAATTGGATTTTCAATGAACAAGAGGGGGGGATGGGCTGGGCCTCTATGATATTTTCCTTTTGAAAAATTGTTAAACTAGTGTGATGTTGTTCGTTTATAATTAATTCAAACTTATATGGGACGAGAAATATGTATCTCTTGAACAATTAACAAGCTCAATAACTGAATTTTACCTAGAAGTGTGGGAATGTCGTTTGACTTTACAAGTTGTGGAATGTGCATGTATGTTAGATTACTGAAATGTTACCTTATTGTTACAATTTAGAGGACAATTCAACAGAAGAAAAGAAAATAAGGAAAAAAAACCCAATCCACAAGAAATGTACACCATATACAAAGCTTATTAATAAAGTCGATATTGAATATTATTTTTCATATTATTCACGGATGTGTCCTCGGACG
This sequence comes from Modiolus philippinarum, assembly GCA_002080025.1. NCBI lineage: Eukaryota > Metazoa > Mollusca > Bivalvia > Mytilida > Modiolidae > Modiolus > Modiolus philippinarum. Next base: position 45,908 of record MJUU01059307.1, on the reverse strand, counting down.
GTCGTATTGGAGCTCGGCGTTGCCTCGCCTAAATATAAATACGATTATCATTGAGCAGAAGGAAGTTCAAATATAAAAAAAATGTCATTCTAGTTGCATATTTTACAAGCATTTACAGGATATCAAATACTGGTAATGTAATCCTAGAATTTCATATTATATGAAATACTGAATATTTTGTCATTTAGTCACTTAGATTTCGGCTATACACAATTCAGTTTGGTAATTTTGTAATAAATCTTAATTAGGAATTATAAAAAAATCTTTGAATATAAGCCATAAAAATCATATCCTACACTGACATTCTTTATGTTTCGGTAAAAATATACTGAATATAAGTACAACGGATCAAATTAAAGTCCTCTCAATTATATTTTTTCATTTAAAATTTTATACTTTGTGCATTTGAGGTATTGACAGTATATCGAATCTTCCATTTCGTAAAAGTGTATGAGAAAAACAACATTATGTTAGTTTTTAGACAATTTATCTTTATTTGGATGTTTCAGTAAACATATACATTACATACATTGCTATCAAATTCTCTTTTCTTACCATATTTTTGACAAAATATTACTAATTTCAGTATTATGCTATGAAATCATATGATAGCGAATACTGAAAATACCCTGTTCTTAAATGTTTTGGAGTGAAATATATGGTTTGCCACTTAATTTTGTTTTGTTTTCTATTTGTTTCATGTGTATTTAATCAAAATCCTTCTATTATTTATTTAATACCACAATTTGTCTCTCCTGCAAGGTGCAGTTTTTTTTTTAAATAAATTCATTAGCGAGAAATGTGTTTTCTATATACATAACTATCAGTTATGGTTAATTTGTTGTGGACCGCTATGGGATATCTGGCTTCAGGATTGGACATGCTCAACACGGCAAGTGTTTTATAAGAAGCAGGAGGTGCGTACTCTACCGGTGCACCTGATCTCACCCATGGTTTTCATTGGGTCCGTGTTGTTCATCTTTGTGTCTTCATTTTTCTTTTCTGTTCCGTACTCATGTTGTGTCGTCTCCGTTTCTTTGTTGTTTCCGATGTTGCCATTGTCCTTGGATTTTACGTTTTCGATTGACCCTCGGTCCTCACTGTGATAATTTCTCACATGAACACAAAACAGTACTTTCAGAATTCGACATTGTTATTTTTTGTATTTTCCAAATGTTTTTCTGACAATTTTGTTTATAGTCTCCATATGCCAATATTTTATTTTGCCAAGTTTTCTTGCAATTGATTGAAATGATAGTAATTTAGTAAGTTCATTGTTGTTGGTATTTTTTCCTTTTTTTTAATTTATTTATTTATTCTATTTTATTTGCAATTGTTTTGTTTTTTGTCTTTTATTAGTCTTTGTGTCAGGCAACGGATGACAGCGGTTGTAAGAACACTTTGCAAGTTAAGTTTTTATGTTTGTTGACGCCCTGCATACATAGAAAAAAAAACGTTCTTCGACATCTAGTGAAGAATCTCTGTGCTAGGGGCCGTCAAGAAGTTACTTTGAGCTCTGAGCAAAGTTGAATGTTTTGGGCCTCATGGTAACCTCATGTTATATGAGCTTTGTAGAATTGTTTGATGTACAAAGTGTCGCTAGAGACTTTGGTTCTTATCCATTTACTCTATATCCTTTCATGGTTTATTGAAGAATGTGGCCATTTAAATCCGATCGGATTATGAAAAGACTCAATCAATAAAAAGGGGCGATAAAATATCATTTTAATCTTATTTATATTTAGGATTAATTTTTACACCTCCTTTCCAATTAAGCTGGTTAAAAAACATTGAAATGAATTGCAAAAGCAGAAATATACCTTTATATTTACCATAAATTATATAGTTTACCTGTTACTTTTCTTGTGCAGTTATAATACTGTGATTCCTTTATTTTAGTTTATAGAATGACAAGTCCACGTATACATAAAACGTGACCGTGACTGTATATCATATTGACGTGATTAGTCATCATGCTAACGACTTTTTTTACGCAATTTAATTCTGAAGTTTATTTCATACCTTGAAAATTGTGCAACGGATTGCAGATATATGGATCATTACATAATAAATAATTAGACATAACGACCATGTGGTGTTTTGATTTACTGCATTACAACGCATGAAATATTCAATACAAGATTTATATTACTTTTTTAAAAAAATATGTCATGTTGATAGCCTTCCTGGCTTTCAATTGCGAATGATAAATCAGCGATTGTAACTACTGATTGGTTGTGACAGCTGTTTTTGTTGTATGATCAACTCTAGAATTAAGACTTAAGGCTAAGGAATAGACCTTGTCGAATAATCAAAATTTTGATACTGACAGAGCAAATATTTGCAGAGAAAATTCCTATAGCAAGGATGCTTTAATATATTACGCTCTCTCTTGGTAGTAATCTTTGTAGCTGGGGTTATTATCATTTTAAAGAATATAATTACTTATAATTACCGGTACTCTAAAAAACACAGACAAACGCAAACTGATAACAAGATTTTAAATGGCCTTTTCTGCCTAGCGGGATAATCACAACTGAGGAAAACAATAATCACACCCAGGATTGACCACAATTTAACTTAGGTTTAATAAATTGCAGTTAAAAAGCAAAATAAAAAAGGACTAGAGGCACCAAGGGAACCTGAATCGCTAACCTGGCAATCATATCATTTTATCTGGTCATTTTTGTAACTAAAGTATTTTTTAAAAGCCACATAAATTGCTAAGCACAAAGCACATCATGAACTGCAGCAAATTAATCAAGTGTTGTCAGATAATTACTTTGAATGTGAGACATTATGTGTATATGTATATGTATATCATATAGGGAGTAAAATAATGGCAGTTGTGTTGTTTTGTGTAACCCGGAATCGATAGCAGCTACACAAAATCTGTTGATATATTTATGAAAGATAACATCAGGTGGAGTAAAAAAAGGTAAATCGAAATCCAATAAATGGAAATTTTAATTAACTTGCATAATTGCAATTTTGTCAACATACTACTTTAAACTTAACCTTTCGTAATCTGAAGAAGCAAACAACCATCCTACGGAAAACGTAATTCTCATTTACATACAAAAAAGGGAAATTATTACACTAAGATCTACGATTGCTGCCATCTTCAATTTTATAATTTGCACTCAAGGAATGACAATGTAACAATTCTTGCACATTTAGAACGTGGTAAGGAGAAACACAGAGTAACTATGATTTGAACTTAATGTTATAAATAGAAATAGCCTTGGTAATTCAAAAAATTAAAATATTAAAAGATTAGGAACCTTGCTTTCAAATAAACTGTCAAGAAAAGATTATTTCAGTCTTTATCCTTACCTTAAATCGAGGACACTTTAAACAAATTTCAATCGGGAAAAAATGAAGTGTCAAATGACACCATTAGCACCAAGTTTGTTTTTATGTCGCCCCAGACGTAGTCGGGACGACATATTGTTCTTTGCCTGTTTCTTTATTATTATTATTCATTATTGTTTCTTTCTACCACCTATTTTTGTCCGGTGATTTTCTCTGAGATGCTTTAACAGAACTCATTGATACTTGGCACAAAGTTGGACCACTATGAGAAGATGTGCATGCACCACCAAAAATTTTCAAAATGGCACCGGTTGCCATGGAAAAGGCAAAAAAGGCGGGAAAATCAAAGTGCTCAGAATTGAATGACAATTTACAGAAAGGCTGCTTAGGACATGGGGCTAAGATTTCCGATATCCAAGACCTCAATATGGCACCGGTTGCCATTGAAACGGCAAAAAGGCGGGAAAATCAAACTGCTCAGAATTGGATGAAAATTTACAGAAAGGTTGCTTAGGACATGGGGGAAAGGTTTCCGATGTCCAAGACTTCAGTATGGCATCAGTTGCAATGGAAACGACAAAAAAAGGCGGGAAAATCAAAGTGTTCAGAATTAGACAATCAATTGATTTTCAACGAAAATTGATTTCTAGGTAGATTTTGATGCTGCTAACAAGCTGGAATCATTTAATTGGCTGTCAGGGGCGACATCAGCTATTGCTTGCAATTGCAAATCTAGTTTTTTTTTTTTTGGTTGATATTCTAAATAATATCAATATTTCAATTTTTCTATTTTTCATAAAAAAGGCTGATAATGTTTTAGAAAGGTAGTATTTGAAATTATTCCTCAAAAATATTTTATTTGTTATCATAGTCATTGGGTTGGTAGGGTTGGACATAAAGTTGACGAAGTTGATTAGCAAGGGTCAGCCATTAATACTCGTAATTTCTTCCATACTGGCACCAGTGTTTCAGCCTCAGCTAAAACAAAGAAGCATGTTGCCAAGGTATTACGACGACTTATTAGTTTATGTATGATCATATATTCCTTTGTAATAATGTTTTAGTACACTGAGTTTGATTTATCTGCGTTGAAGAGACATAAATTATCGAAATGCATATATGAAGATACAAAATTCAGAGTAACTTTGGTATTTTTTATTTATTACCACTGCTCGAATGGAAACTTGCAAAATATAAATGTTAGAATACTATGTTGTAAACTAACGATTAATCGCCCTCTTACATAGCTCTGTCCTCATCCAATTTTGGCTTGTTCATTTAGTTCATATTGATAACTTGTTCTCTATCAAATTTTACATATATTTCTGATTTTTGATTTACAAATGTTTTGATCTTATTCACGCCGGAAAGACATAAGTTGTCGAAATAGCCATATGCAGATACTTAATTCAAAATTACTTCTGTATTTTGTTATTTGATAATCAGAAACACTATTTAAGTTGACAATTTAAATAATATATTGATAACAGTACGGCGGAAAACCCGTCAAACCTTACAATAAGACAGCAGGAACCAAACCAAATAAAACTAATACATGGTTCACTAAATTGTTTACAAGAGTGTGTAATTTGAAGGAGAAATGAGATATCAATCATGCAATACTTGTATCCTGAACGTGCAGTTATTCATGCTATTAAAAACATGTGTTTAGGCTCAGAAAGTTGATGAAAAAATACTGGTGGTTTTGATTTGTCGAATACATTTATGAGTCAGCTTAGTGATGTTGATGACCTATTAAACTTTTCTGATAGTTTATTTGTTCAAAATGTATTTTGATGTCCACATTATGATGACCCCAAAATTTAATTTCTCTTCAAAAGGACTATTGATGAAAGTGAATCTTTGAAAGAAACTGTCACTTATTTTACTAAAAATGTTATTCTTATGCGTAAATAGGGACCTTCTGATGTATCTGCTGATAAAGAACTGGCAGTTAAGTATCAAATTGTAATCAAAGGTTTATAGAGCTGATGTCTCAAATTACAGCAACTTTTGACATACATGTCAGTTGATACGGAAACCAACCAAGTCATTCCAAAAGGATCTCTTAAACCAATAACTTCTTTTGAGGGTCCTTTTATAGATTATGTAGGTCCTTTATCAAAAACTACATCTGGTAACCAATACTACTAACTATTATGTGTGGATCCACAAGGTTTCCTGAAGCTGTCTTTTTTAAGAAATATAAAGACTTAGGCCATAGTAAGGGCTTTAACTTAATTTTTCGCTTTGCCTTGCCTACCTACATCCATTCAATCGGACCAAGGTTCAATCTTAATGTCAGGTATTTTTTTCAGCAAGTAATGTATGAATAAGGCATTAAACAGTACAGATCATCTGCATATCACCGTGAAAATCAAGGCGCCTACGAGCGATTTCATCAAACATTAAAAAAATATGATGCGGACGAATTCTTTTGTGACTGATAATATTGGGATGAAGGGAATTCTTTCTTCTATTTGATGTAACAGAAGCAGTCCAGGACTCATTAGTTTCTAGTCCATTTGATACTAAGGAGTATCTCCCTCTTGCATAGCTCTCTCATAAGTTGATTTGGCTTTTCTATTTAGATCTTATTGGTTATATGCTCTTTATCAGTTTTATACGTACGTGTGTATTTGGGTGTATGGACTTCCAAATGTTTATATTTAATCTGCACTGAAGAGACATAAATTGTCGAAAGGCGCATATGCAGAATCAAAATTCACAGTAACGTCTATATTTTGTTATTGAATATGTTTTTGGACATACAGTTAGGGGTCCAGTCGAAAGGAGGAAATTTCCTTGATTATGTTTCAGACTTAACTTCTAAAAGCTTGCGAACTGAGTTAATAAAAAAGTATAAAGTCTAGTCTAGAATCTATGAAAGCTAAGTACGATAATTTTTAACACAATGTTCCTTGGCACAAAAGGAAGGCTGGGGCCAAAAAGGATAATTGGCTGTTTCACATATTTGGCTACAGAATTTTTATAATTTATTTGATTTTGATAGGATTTCTTTCAGTGTGCTCCAGTCAATTTCCCATGAGTAGTATGTTTCACATTCCATGTATCGTTCTAAAAGTAAATGGGGCCAAAAAGGGACGAATCTTAATTTTTTTTTTTTATGTCAAGTCCGATTTTGATGCAGTTTTTTTCAATGGATAAATTATGAAAAATTTACACTGCAATCTACTACAATTTTTGATAAGTTGTTCCCTTTCGAAGCTATGAGGGCCAAAGGGGCCAAAATTTCAAATGTGCATATTACCTAAAATTTTTGTTTTTCATCGGATTTCGATGGCATTTTTTTCTTGAGATCCCTCTTGTAAGCTTCCATTAATTTGTCAACAAAATTTTTGTTACTTTTACTTTTTCTGAGCTATAAGGGATCAAAGGGGTCAAAATTGCAATTTTTGAAAGTATGTAAAATCTTTATTTTCAATATGATTTTGATGGGACTTTTTCTTAGCATTACCTTTGATGTAAACTTTCAGTAGTATACCAACAGATTAAGCGTTACTCTCACAGTTTCAGAGCTATAAGGGATCAAAAGGGCTATTTTTTATGTTCCAGCTAATTACTGTGTCAAGCCCTTTGTTGTGTCCATCAAGTTATGGTGTCAAGCTCTGAACCTCGTCCACATTCACTTTACACTTGTTCAAATTTAAGTGGTCGACATGCTGCTGTCGTATCATGCTGCGCTCGGCGTAGCCCTTTATGTTAGTATTGTGAAAAAATGGCTTGATGATTTTTTTTTAAATTTTGACATAATTCATATAATTATGTAGAGCATCTTTTATTTCTTAGTTTTTGTTGAAAATTGATAATTGAATTATAGGATTTTCTTTTTAGAAGAAATTGAATGAAGCTCTGCTTTCAGCAATGTTTTGATAATAAAATCTCTTTTGTGCTGCAAATCAACACTTAGTGCATGATTTTGATAATTATTTTCAGATATTTAAGTATACATGTTTCTAAGAAGCAGTTAAGCAATTTAAGGCTAATTCGGGTACACCTGATCTCACCCATGGTTTTTATTGGGTCCGTGTTGTTCATCTGTATGTGTGTCTTCATTTTTCTTTTTTGTCCCGTACTCAAGTGGTGGCCTTGTTTCTTAGTGTTTCCGATGTTGCCTTTGTCCATTGATTTCTCGTTCTTTGACTGACGGTCCGTCTCTCACTTACATTATGCTGATTCTTATTTATTTATAGTACAGTAGTATATGCATTCTGAACAGAATTCGAGACTCTTAAGGGGTGTTTCTATGAACTGTAGATTTAAAATTACGGTGAATCTTTTCAAAATTTTTTTCTTGAAGTTTGTTAGCACATAATTGTTTCAAACTGCAAATTTAATGAAAATTGATTTAGTGCAAAAATTTTGGGGTTACCCGGAGTCTACTACCTAAAACATCTATTCCAGACTTCCTGATTAACTGGAACATACGTATGAAATAACCACCACAAAGCAAATAAGACATTTTATGTTTGTATATCAAATGCATCGTATTATTTCGACTCTTAGTACAAAGAATTGTCTTACCGTGTATCATATTAAGTCACATATAGACATTTTGATCCAAAGTGTATTTTATTTCTATTTCTCACATTTGGTGGGGATACACCTGTTTTGTATTTTTGCCTTTCGGAATTCTCACATTTGGTAGGGATACACCTGCTTTGTATTTTTGCCTTTCGGATTCTCACATTTGGTGAGGATACACCTGTTTTGCATTTTTGCCTTTCGGAGTTCTCACATTTGATGGGGATACACCTGTTTTGTATTTTTGCCTTTCGGATTCTCACATTTTGTGAGGATACACCTGTTTTGTATTTTTGCCTTTCGGATTCTCACATTTGGTGAAGATACACCTGTTTTGTAGTTTTGCCTTTCGGAGTTCTCACATTTTGTGGGGATACACCTGTTTTGTATTTTTGCCTTTCGGATTCTCACATTTNGTGAGGATACACCTGTTTTGTATTTTTGCCTTTCTGTAAAATATCATAAAAACTGTATGAGGATTTATCCGGGCAAATGGTGTACACTATAAGCATTATCTCGCCTAGAAATGACAAAGTCAAAGTTCAACATATACATTTTTGTGAAAAATCAGGAAAAATCAAAATCTAAATAGCATGCACATCTTTGAAATATTCACAATCAATCTGCAACATAAAAATTTCCTGGTTTAAAAACTGTAGGAGGAGTTATCTGGACAAATGATGTACCCTATAAGCATTATCTCGCTTAAAAATTACAAAGTTCAACAATGCATATTTTCGTAAAAAAATAACCAAAAAATCAAAATCCGAATACAGTACTGTGCAACGTAGCCCTTACAGAAAAAACGATCAGTCACTCGTCATCCGTTCGTTAGGGAGCAGTCAGCGGTCAGTCAGCGATCAGTTAATTAACGTGACGACTTGTTTTTCGTCTAACCCGTCAATTGACGTGAAACGTGACGGATGACGAGATCCCTATTCATCCAACTCGCGTCCAGATTCGTCCATGTATCACGTGATGTCTCGGGTTGAAGATTTTTGCGAAATATAGATTCGTTTCGCTCAGTGTATACACCATCGCAACAGATCAATCTTTTTGCTATTAATAAATTATTGCATATCATTTTTCTTTTCATTTTCATGGAGTCTTTCATAAAATAAATTTTGACAGGAACTGCTGCAATTGACGGGTTTTATTCATAAAAATTTGCCATTTTCATCGAGTTTAAGCACAATAATGTGTAAAGGGAAATTTTCTCAAGGATCGGTGTATATGTAATGACTAAGTTTAACAAGTCAGTTAAATTATTCATTTTTAGATATACATGTAATGGAATTTAAAAAAAATAGGGGGAACAAAGGAAGTTTTGCACTGGCTGGTAGATTTGCAATGATTAATTTTTTATCACATTTTTTCATTTTCAAAGTATTTTTAACAAAATAATGTGCAAAAGAAAAGTTTCACATTGGCCGCTGTATATGTAATGACTAAAATGAAGATTCTTAAGTAATTTTTTGTAACATTTTTTTCATTTTCATTGAATTTTTTATAATTTTTTTTTCTTTTTTATTGAATTTTTAACAAAATAATATGTAAGAGGAAAGTTTCACACTGACCGGTGTGTATGTGATGACTTAAATGAAGATTCATAAGTAATTTTTTATCTCATTTTTTCATTTTCATGGAATTTTCAACAAAATAATGTGCAAAAGGAAAGTTTCGCATTGACCGGTGTGTATGTGATGACTTAAATGAAGATTCATAAGTAATTTCTAATCACATTTTTTCATTTTCATGGAATTTTCAACAAAATAATTTGCAAAAAAAAGTTTCGCATTGACCGGTGTATATGTAATGACTAAAATAAAGATTCATAACTAATTTTTTTTCTACATTTTTTTCAATTTGATGGATTTTTTATCAAAATAATGTTTGAAAGGAAACTTTCACACTGACCAGTACATATGTAATGACTAAAATGAAGATTCATAAGTAATTTTTTATCACATTCTTTCATTTTAATGGAATTTTTAACAAAATAATGTGTAAAAGGAAAGTTTTGCATTGACCGGTGTATATGTAATGACTAAAATGAAGATTCATGAGTAATTCTTTTTTACATTTTTTGCGTTTTCATGGAAATTTTAACAAAATAATGTGTAAAAGGAAAGTTTCGCATTGACCAGTGTATATGTAATTACTAAAATGATGATTCATAAATGATTTTTTTCTACATTTTTTCATTTTCATGGATATTTTAACAAAATAATGTTTTACAGGAAAGTTTTGCACTGACCAGTACATCTGTAATGACTTAAATGAAGATTCATAAGTAATTTTGTTTTTACATTTTTTTCTTTTTCATGGAAGTTCTAACAAAATAATGTGTAAAAGGAAAGTTTCCCACTGACCAGTGTATATGTAAAGACTAAAATGAAGATTCATAAATAATTTTTTATCACATTTTTTTTTATTTTCATGTAATTTTTAACAAAATAATGTGTAAATGGAAAGTTTAGCACTGACCGGTGTATAGGTAATGACTAAAATGAAGATTCAGAAGTAATTTTTTATCCCATTTTTCATTTTCATAGAATTTTTAACAAAATAATGTGTAAAAGGAAAGTTTCGCATTCACCGGTGTATGTGTAATGACTTAAATGAAGATTCATAGTAAATCTTTTTTTACATTTTTACATTTTCATGGAATTTTTTAACAAAATAATATGTAAAAGGAGAGTTTCGCACTGACTGGTGTATATATAATGACTAAAATGAAGGTTCATATTAAATAAATCTTATTACATTTTTTTCAATTGCATGGAATTTTTGACAAAATGTGTAAAAGGATAGTTTCGCACTGACTAGTGTATATGTAATGATTAAAATGAAGAGTCACAATCACAAGTAATTTTTTATTACTTTTTTTCATTTTCATGGAATTTTTAACAAATAATTTGTAAAAGGAAAGTATCGCATTGACCGGTGTACATGTAATGACTAAAATGAAGATTCAACAGTAACTTTTCATCATTTTTTTTCATTTTCATGGAATTTTTATCAATAATGTGTAAAAGGAAAGTTTTGCACTGACCGGTGTATATGTAATGACTAAAATGAAGATTCACAAGTGATCTTTTATCACATCTTGATGGAATTTTAAACAAAATAATTTGTAAAAGGAAAGTTTTCCTCTGACCAGTCCATTTGAAATGACAAAAATGATTATTTGATTCCCGTGGATTTGATTAAAATTGATCGATATTTTTTTATCATTTTCGTGGAGTTTTAACAAAATTAGTGAAATTTCACTTTTGATTTTCAATTAGTGCATTCTTTTTATTTCAAATTTAAGTAGAAACTGTTCCCAGTCACTGTCAATGTCATCACGATTGAATTTGTTTCGTTTCATTGGAAAATTTCAATTATCTATCAATCTATTGGTTATTTTTCATATCATTAAATGACGAGTCCTCTCTCGTCAATTGACGAATTGTATTCAAATGACGAGTACCTGGACGTGAACTGTTATGGACGTGAATCGATTCGTCCCGTCACGTTCCCGTCAGCAATCCGTTCACGTCCCGTCAGCAATCCGTTTCGCGTTCGTCAAACGGTAATGGCTACGTTGCACAGTACTGTAGCATGCACATCTTAGATATATTCAGAATCAATCCGCAAAATAAAAATTTCCTACCTTATAAACTGTAGGAGAAGTTATCCGGTCAAATGATGTACCTTATATGCAATATAATTCATAAAAATGACTAAGTTCAACAACGTGTAGTTTTCTAAAAAAAAAAGTATCCAAAATCAAAATCCAAGTACTATGCATATCTTTGATATGTGCACAAGCAACCTGCAAAATAAAACCTTCCTAGCTTAGAAAATGTAGGAGGAGTTATCCGGACAAATGGTGTACTCAATTGATGACAAACGGACGGACGGACAGACTGACAAAAGCTATATACCCTCCGCAACTTCGTTGCTTGGGGTATAATAATATTTCAACAGTTGTAAAAAATAAGCAGGATAAAATCTGTTTATGTAGATAATTAGATACATAATTTCCTGATTTTTAATTAAATAGATAAATAAATTTATTTATTTTTTTCTCTGTTATATTAATTTATTTATTTATAAGTCAGTTATGTTATTATTTTTCTTTTAAATATATTTTACCCTTTTTATGATACACCTAAAGGAAATATAACATTGAAAAAAATCAGCTGTGTTAGCAACATACTCATGCAGTGAAAGTCAATAGACGTTAACGGAGGTTAAAATGTATATTTGTCATCAATAAGCAGTTTATTTATACATATTAATCCATGCAGCTGTCTGTTTACATTTTATATCTGAAGAAGGAACATTATCTTTTTAAATGTCAAGGTTTTTTCCTTCCGTATATTTAAAATGACGGGTACATCATCATTATCAGCAACGAAATACCGAAGTTGCTGTTCATTTAATTTCTGCAAAGGCACATTTTCGACAACTTTTATTTCTTCGGTGCAGATCAAATCCAAAATATTTGGAAGTCCATAAACCAGAACACATTCAAAGTTTACAGAGGACAAAAACAAATAGGAACTAAATAAAAAGCCCTAAATCAGCTTAAGACAGAGCTTTGCATTTGGGAGATACTCCCCAGTTTTAAACAAAATTGTGTTATATTTAGATGTTACAAGTTTAAAAAGAAAGTCGGTTATTCAAAGGAACACAGGCAAGGTCGAGTTTTTATTTCAATTAACAAACCACAATAAAGAACGTTAACAGGTGACCAAGGATTAAGGGATGTCGTTTACAATATGTTAGTTAAGAAAGACATGCACACGCGTGTGTACGATGATGCGAAAAAGAAATACAAAAAATCTGGAATTTACTTTCTTTGTTGAGAAGTATGTGTATATGTCTCTTTTTGCAGACTTATTCATTATTTCTTCACTAATGTACATGAAAACATGTGATAAGCACAATGGATTTTTTTTTCAAATTTTTTGTTATAATTTGTAAAAAAAAAATAGTGCATGAATTTACGACATATTTTGCTTTAATTGATCTACATTTGTAAACATCACTCTTTGAAAAGTAAAACAAAAGTTTCTTTGTACATTTGTTGACTGGGAGGAACGTTGGCTGTGTGCTCCCATCCCACAGAGAGGGGAAGAAGTGAGAGTCCAAAGATTATCATTATCATTCTTATTTCCGACTTTAGGTTTATAGGTGGCTGAAATAACAAAGTACCTAACTTTTTTGTAAATTTAAATTCTGCATATGGTTATTTCGACAACTGAATTCTCTTCAGTGCAGATCAAATCATAACATTTGGAAGACAATAAATCGGATTTCAAAATCTGGTAGGGAATAATCCCCCCAATAAAAAATAAAATAAATGTACCCGAAAATACAATGCTTATTCGTATTTTTTAGATACTTTCCTTCATATACAGTTTTATCTTTAATATAACTTGGCCGCGAAAATCGGTAAATGTAGCAATGAATAATAAAATTAATTTTTTTCCCAAATATACAATTTCGTTCCATTCATTACACAAACCAACACTTATTCAGTGTCCCACACTTATTAAGTATATTAAGTTTTATATATTTTTATCTGGCTGTCCTTGAATTAAATAAAATGAAAACTTTCAATGTATATAAAACTTTTATTGCAATAAAATAATCTTTAAGAGAAATAAAAAAATTGTTTACATTTAAAATAATGTTAAAAAGTCAATTTGTTTCTTACGTAATTTGATTGATTTAATGGCTTTAAGAGGGTGCCATGACTTAAGAATATTGTCGAAATTACGTCATAACATTTGCAGTTAAATATTATCATTTACAACAGCCGTAACATGATTAAAATCAATACATTAAATTGAAAAAAGATAATTTTTCTTGTCGCCCTTTATTTTTTTTTCACAAAACACAAATTACAGAGGTATTTTTCTTTTTGAATGATATTAGTTATTTTTGGAAGATTGAATTCAGATTACGGTAACATGTGTAAAAATTAATAGACAAAATGTTGTGATATGTAATAAATAATGATCGTATATTATTTCCATGTCGAGTAGAAGAGATTTTGATTTTCTGTCTTTTAGTTTCTATAAAAATATATTATGTTTGTAAAAACTGAAAAAATGTTGGTAAAGAAATACATTTGTTACTACATAAGGATTAATATTTGCCAAATAAACCAGAGAAACTGTGGCTTATTTTGCCACGGTTCCCCACCTCATATTTTCTTTTTGTCTATTTATCAAAATCTTTCCATTGTTTATTTAAAACCAGAGTTTGTCTATCCTGCAATGTGTAGTTTTAAAGACAAATAATGTGCGAGAAATATATATTAATTATGGTTAACTTGTTGTGGACCGCTATGGGATATCTGTTTCGCAGATGACAACAGACCTTTCCCTTTAAAAGCTTAATTGTTGTTTGCTCTTCCGGATTTGTTCTTACTACCGGAATGGACATGCCCAACACGGCAAGTGTTTCATAAGAAGCAGAAGATGCATACTGTACCGGTGCACCTGATCTCACCAATGGTTTATATCGGGTCCGTGTTGTTCATCTTTGCGTGTGTGTGTGTGTGTGTTTCATTTTAGCTCACCTGGCCTAAAAGGCCATGTGAGCTATTGCCATCACTTGGCGTCCGTCGTCCGTCCGTCCGTCGTTAACTTTTTAAAAAATCTTCTCCTCTGAAACCGCTTGGCCAATTTTAACCAAACTTGGCCTGAATCATTACCAGGGTATCTTGATTCAAAATTGTGTTCGATTAGTCCGAGGACCAAACAACATGGCTGTCGTTACTAAAAATAGCACATAGGGGTAAATTGCTGTTTTTGGCAAATAACTCAAAAACCATTACAGATATCAAAAATCTGACATGGTGTAAAAGTGATCAGCATGACAAGATCTACCTGCCCTGCAATTTTGAAGAAAATCGGAAAACCCGTCTTGGAGTTATTGCCATTTTTCCGTGAAAATTTCAAAATTTTGATATTCTTTATTTTTTATCACAAAAACTGTAACAGATAGAGGTCAACTTTAAATTGCAAAAATGTTCAGCATATAAGGATCTACCCACCTTGAAATTTTGAAGAAAATCTGACTACCCATATAGGAGTTTTTGCCCTTTATTGGTCAAATTTAAGAAATTTGATACTTTTTGTCATCAATTTAAAAAATCTTCTCCTCAGAAGCCACTGGGCCAATTGTTACCAAACTTGACCTGAATCATCACCAGGGTAAACAGTTTCAAAATTGTGTTCGATTAGTCCGGAAACCAAGCAACATGGCTGCTGTTACTAAAAATAGAACAATGGGGTAAATTGCATTTTTTGCAAATAACTCGAAAACCATTACAGATATCAAAAATCTGATTGGGAGTGAAAATAATCAGCATGTTAAGATCTACCCGCCCTGCAATTTTAAAGAAAATCCGAAAACTAGTGTTGGAGTTATTGCCATTTTTCCATGAAATTTTCTTAATTTTAATATATTTTTTTTTATTTTAAAAACCGAAACAGATAAAGGTCAAGTGTAAATTGCAAAAAGGTTCAGCCTATCAAGATCTACCCGAACTGAAATTTTGAAGAAAATCCAAAAATCTTTGTAGGAGTTGTTGCCCTTTTTCATGGAATTTTTAAATTTTCATGTTATGTCGTTTTTTATATCCATAAGTAGAGAAGATGAAGGTTAAGTGTAAATTGATTAAAATGTTTGCCATGCTATGGCAACTTGTATACTGGAGTTGAAAATTGTTCATTGACCACCATTTTCAAAATGGCTTCCAAAAGAGGCGGGAAAATTCAACATTGTCCAATTTCAATGAAATTTGGTTTCCAAGTGGATATTGATGTTGCAACTTCAAAACAGATACTGAAAATTGTTCAGTGACACCCATTTTCAAAATGGCTGCCAAAAAAGGCGAGAAAATTTAACATTGTCCAATTTCGATGGAATTTGGTTTCCAAATGGGTATGGATGTCGCAAATTCAAACCAATGTTAAAAATTGTTCGCCATTTCAAAATGGCTGCCAAAAATGCGGGAAAATTCAACATTGTCCGATTTCGACGAAATTTGGTTTCCAAGTGGATATTGATGTTGTGAATTGATATTAAGAATTGTTGGCTGACCGCCATTTTAAAATGGCTGCCGAAAAAGGCGGGAAAATTCAACATTGTCTGATTTCAATGAAATTTGGTGTCCAAGTGGATATTGATGTTGCGACTTCAAAAGTCGTGTTGAAAATTGTTTCTTGACCGCCATTTTCAAAATGGCCACCAGAAAGGCGGGAAAATTCAATATTTTCCTATTTCAATGAAATTTGGTTTCCAAATAAATATTGATGTGGTAACTTAAAAATATGGTTTTGAAAAGTGTTGTTGACCGCCATTTACAAAGTTATGTCTCAACTTTAAAACTGGTGTTGAAAGTGGTCATAAGCAAGTACATTTTTGTCAAAAAAGCGCAACAAAGAAATATAGTAAAACAAGATCAGACTATAAATACAGTTCAAGATATTGGTGGTGTTTGAGCTAACAAAGCTTGAGAGACTTAAGTTCAACTGTATAACTTAAAATGTTAGCTTCATTGTGGCAACTGAAAGCCAGGTGAGCGATACAGGCTCCTGGGAGCCCCTAGTTTCTTTTCTGTTCCGTACTTATATTGTGTCGTCTCTAGTTCTTTGTTGTTTCCGATGTTGCCATTGTCCTTAGATTATTCGTTTTGGATTGACAGTTCGGTCCTCACTGTGATAATTTCTCACATGAACACATACCAGTACTTTCAGATTTCGCAATTATTATTTTTTTGTATTTTCCAAATGTTATTCTGAAAACTTTGTTTATAGTCTCTACATGCCAATATTTTATTTTGCCAAGTTTTCTTGCAATTGATTTAGTAAGTTTCCTGTCGTTTTTTCTTTGTTTTTGTTTTTATTAATTTATTTTTATTTATTCATTTTTTATTAAAGATTTCCTGTGCTAGGGGTCGTCAAGAAGTTACTTTGAGCACTGAGCAAAGTTGATTGTTTGGGGCCTCATGGTAACTTCATGTTATACGAGCGTTGTAGAATTGTTTGATATACCAAGTGTCGACAGAGACTTTGTTTCTTATACATTTACTCTATTTCCTTTCATTGTTTATTAAAGATTACTTACTGTGGCCATTTAAAGCAGGTCGGATTATGAAAAGACTCAATCAATCAAAAAAGGTGATAAAATACATTTTTTATCTTATTTATATTTGAGGATTTACTTTTGCACTTTCTTTCCAACTAAGCTAGTTAAAAACATTGCAATGAATTGCAAAAGCAAAAAGTATACCTTCATATTTACCATAAAATCTATAGTTTACCTGTTACTTTTCTTGTGCAGTTATAATACTGTGATTCCTTTATTTTAGTTTATAGGATGACAAGTCCACGTATACATAAAACGTGACTTTATATCATGTTGACGTGATTAGTCATCATGCTAACGAACTTTTCTCCGCAATTTAATTCTGAAGTTAATTTCATACCTTGAAAATTATGCAACGGATTGCAGATATATGTATCATTACATAATAAATAATCGAACATAAGGAACATGTGGTGTTTTGATTTACTGCATTACAACGCATGAAATATTCAATACAAGATTTATATTACTTTTTAAAAAATATGTCCTGATATTAGGTTGATGTTGAAAAATTCCCCTTTCATTTTCATTGTTGTATGATAGCCTTCCTGGCTTTCAATTGCGAATAATAAATCAGCAATTGTAACTACTGATTGGTTGTGACAACTGTTTTTCTTGTATGATCGACTCTAGAACTAGGACTTAAGGCTTAGGAATAGACCTTGTCGAATAATCAAAACTTTGATACTGACAGAGCAAATATTTGCAGAGAAAAATTCCTATAGGATGCTATAATATATTTCGCTCTCTTTTTGGTTGCAATCTTTGTAGCTGGGATAATTATCATTTTAAAGAATATAATTACTAATAATTACCGGAACTCTAAAAAAACACAGACAAACGCAAACTGATAACAAGATTTTAAATGGTAATTTCTGCCTAGCGGGATAATCACAACTGGGGAAAACAATAATCACACACAGGAGTGACCGAAATTTAACTTAGGTTTAATAAATTGAAGTTAAAAAGCAAAACAAAAAAGGACTAGAGGCACCAAGGGAACCTGAATCGCTAACCTGGCAATCATATCATTTTATCTGGTCATTTTTGCAACTAAAGTATTTTTTAGAAGCCACATAAATTCCTAAGCACAAAGCAAATCATGAACTGCAGCAAATTAATCATATTCATTGGGTTGGTAGGGTTGGACATTAAGTTGACGAAGTTGATTAGCAAGGGTCAGCCATAAATACTCGTAATTTCTTCCATACTAGCACCAGTGTTTCAGCTTCAGCTAAAACAAAGAAGCCTGTTGCCAAGGTATTACGACGACTTATTATTCCATGTATAATGATATATTCCTTTGTAGCAATGTTTTAGTATTCTGAGTTTGATTTATCTGCGTTGAAGAGACATAAATTATTAAAATGCACATATGTAGATAAAAAATTCAGAGTAACTTTGGAATTTTTAATTTATTACCACTGCTCGAATGGAAACTTGCAAAATATAAATGTTAGAATACTATGTTGTAAACTAACGATTAATCACCCTCTTACATAGCTCTGTCCTCATCCAATTTTGGATTGTTCATTTAGATCATATTGATAACTTGTTCTCTAAATTTTACATATATTTCTGATTTTTGATTTACAAATGTTTTGATCTTATTCACACCGGAAAGGCATAAGTTGTCGAAATAGCCATATGCAGATACTTAATTCAAAATTACTTCTGTATTTTGTTTTTTGATAATCAGAAACACTATTCAAGTTAACAATTTAAATAATAAATGTAATACCAGTACGAGGGAAAACCAGTGTAATCTTACAATAAGACAGCAGGAAGTAAACCAAATAAAAATGATACATGGTTCACCAAATTATTTACAAGAGTGTGTAATTTGAAGGAGAAATGAGATATCAATCATACAATACTTGCATCCTGCACGTGCAATTACTCATGCTATTTAAAACATGTTTTTAACCTCAGAAAGTTGATGAAAAAATACTGGTGGTTTTGATTTGTCGAATAAATTTATGAGTCAGCTTAGTGATGTTGGTGACCTATTAAACTTTTTTTATAGTTTATTTGTTCAAAATATATTTTGATGTCCACATTATGATGACCCCGAAATTTAATCTCTTTTCAAAAGGACTGTTGATGAAAGTGAATCTTTGAAAGAAACTGTAACAGAAGCAGTCCAGGACTCATTAGTTTCTAGTCAATTTGATACTAAGGAGTATCTCCCTCTTGCATAGCTCTCTCCTGAGCTGATTTGCCTTTTCTATTTAGATCTTATTGGTTATTTGCTCTTTATCAGTTTTACACGCACATTTGTATTTGGGTGTATGGACTTCCAAATGTTTATATCTAATCTGCACTGAAGGGACATAAATTGTCGAAAGGCGCATATGCAGAATCAAAATTCACAGTAACGTCTGTATTTTGTTATTGAATAAGTTTTTGGACATACAGTGAGGGGTCCAGTCGAACTTTTAAAGGAGGAAATTTTCTTTGTCGAAAAAGTACACTTAAATTTCCTTGATTATGTTTCAGACTTTTGCATGTAACTTCTAAAATCTTGCGAACTGAGTTAATAAAAAGTCTATAGTCTAGTCTAGAATCTATGAAAGCTAAGTACGATCATTTTTAACACAATGTTCCTTGGCAAAAAAAGGAAGGCTGGGACCAAAAAGGGATAATTGGGCGTTTCACATATTTGGCTACAGAATTTTTATTATTTATTTGATTTTGATAGGGTTTCTTTCAGTTTCCCATGAGTAGTATATCAATTGATTTCACATTGCATGTACCGTTCTAAAAGTAAATGGGACCAAACAGGGACGAATCTTAAAAATTATTATTTTTTATGTCAAGTCCGATTTTGATGCAGCTTTTTCAATGGATTAATTATGAAACATTTACACTGCAATTTACTGCAGATTTTTGATAAGTTTTTTTTCCTTTCGAAGCAATGAGGGGCCAAAGGGGCCAAATTTTCAAATGTGCATATAACCTAAAATTTTTGTTTTTCATCGGATTTTGACGGCATCTTTTTCTTGAGATTCTTCTTGAAAGCTTCCAGTAATTTGTCAACAAAATTTTTGTAACTCTTACTTTTTCTGAGCTAAAAGGGATCAAAGGGGCCAAAATTGCAATTTTTGAAAGCATGTAAGATCTTTATTTCAATCTGATTTTGATGGGATTTTTTTTATGTAAACTTTCAGTAGTATATCAACAGATTAAGCGTTACTCTCACAGTTTCAGAGCTATAAGGGATCAAAAGGACTATTTTTTATGCTCCAGCTAATTACTGTGTCAAGCCCTTTGTTGTGTCCATCAAGTTATGGTTTCAAGATCTGAACCTCGTCCACATTCACTTTACACTTGTTCAATTTAAGTGGTCGACATACACCTGTTTTGTATTTTTGCCTTTCGGAGTTGGATGTTTAAATGTTGTGATCGTCTTCTGTCGTCTTTTTGTCGGACAGTGGATGACAGCGATTGTAAGAACACTTCGCCAGTTAACTTTAAGTTTGTTGACGATCCCGCATCCATGGATCATTAGGATAAAAAAGCATGGATGTAGCGTTGCTCGACAATTAGCAATGAATTCCGCTCAAACCGGTGCTAGGAGCCGTCTTGAATTTGCTATGAGGTATGAGTAAAGCTCATTGTTGAAGGACTCATGGCGACTTCAAGATGAAGAACAACAATAAGCGTTGTTCCATTGCTTATTTACCATGTATTTGTAGAGACTTTGTCTCATTTGCACTTACTCCATATCCCTTCATTGATAATTCTCACATTTGGTAGGGATACGCCTGTTTTGTATTTTTGCCTTTCGGATTCTCACATTTGTTGGGGATACACCTGTTTTGTATTTTTGCCTTTCGGAGTTCTCACAGTTGGTGGGGATACACCTGCTTTGTATTTTTGCCTTTCGGATTCTCACATTTGGTGGGGATACACCTGTTTTGTATTTTTGCCTTTCGAAGTTCTCACATTTGGTGGGGATACACCTGCTTTGTATTTTTGCCTTTCGGATTCTCACATTTGGTGGGGATACACCTGCTTTTGTATTTTTGCCTTTCGGATTCTCACATTTGTTGGGGATACACCTGTTTTGTATTTTTGCCTTCCGGAGTTTTACTTTTGACCATTTTTTTCGGTAATTTTGTTGTTACCCTCATTTAACGTGTGAAAATAAATAGCTATGAACGTACTAATGAATAAAAAAACTATCACTTCAAACAAAATCAAACAACTGCAAGTCTTCATATCTGTGACTTTCTCATACATATACCATCAACAAAAGTATCATGATATACTTGTACAGACACTTTGAAACAACGATTGTTTTGCGGCTTATCTATTTACATCTCTAAATGCTAATGTATTAAAGATGTTACTTAGAGTGTGCATGGTTGTGCATGATTGATATTACTCTCGAATATTCATATTATTCTGAGAGCCTCTTGTCTGTTTTTTCTTTCAATATTACATTATGTAATTTGTTTTCCTCACTTGTGCTTGCAATGCTATCACCGCAAGTAGGACAAGAATATTTCAAACGGGAAAATTGGTAACAACATTGGTGATATATCGAAATCATTTCCTGGATGCGCTTGCATTTTCTTTGATATATCTATTCAATATTTCCAATGTTATATCCTGTTGGAATGTTATAATTAGAATCAAAGGGATACGTTTTCTTTTAGATGAAACGTATTGCTATCCGTGTTGAGACTGCAATAATCTTATAACAAATTCTTTGCTCCTGCATAAGCTATAAAAAATATAGTGGCACCAGCTTCAGCGAATGAAAATAACCTAACAAGTAAAATCTTTATATTTTTACTGCATTTCAGTGGGAGTTTTTGATTGATATGCAACCAGATTTGACGTAACTCTTACCGTTTCCAAGCTTTACAGGGTCAAAGGGGCAAAAAAAGGTCTAAGTACACAGGTCAACCGACTAAAGAAGACGATATAAGTAACCCTAAAAAGTGTAACTTATACTTAAAACAAAGTACAAACAATTAGAGCAGACCTTAGAATGCATTTAGCAAAGAAAATACCGCCTAAGCAAGTTTTTGAAAAAAAATATCAACTTGAAAATCAAAGACAGCGACAAGCTAGGTATTTGAAAAAAAGATGAAGTCTGTGCCAAAAAAAAAAATGTTTGCTAAGCCCTACAAAGGAAGTATAATCAGGACTTGACATAGTATTCAAGCTAAACGGATAACAATAGAGAAAAGCAGAGTCTTTGTCGTTCAAAAGTGACACCACCGAAAAGAAGCTTGCCTTAGAAAAAAGATAAAGAACGAAAACGTGTTCAGAAACAAAATGAGAGACATTCCAAGATAGTAGAACTAGTAAGGAAAAACACAGCAAACCCAAACTATAATAATGACACATCTGCTGAAAATCCGTCAGATCCTATAGCTTTAAATACTGATCAGGCTAATGTCAATGACTGTCATTAAAATGAGCGCAAGAGGCCTTCTTCATGAAGGATATAGCAGGACACATCTGGCATCGAGATTTCAGATCAACGGGAGAACGCTGACTGCATAACAAGAGCACAATTTATGTAACTAAAGAATTTTCCTTTGAGCTGACATTTCTAGAGTAACACCACAAAAATGATTTGCCACCAAAGATGGACAAGGTTATCTACTGTTGTTTTCAGTCAAGGAAGAACATGCAAAAAGGCACTTTTGCTGCATTGAGTCCAAAAATGTACACCTCCTAACAAGTTCACATAGAGTACTGTATGTGTGGTTACAGCATGAATGTAAGGAATATGTTGTTAACTCTAGAACTTGCCAATAATTTATCTACTTAGGCTGTCAATGAAGATCATATATTAAAAATGATTTTGTGTCCAAAACCGCCAGGTCCCAAGTTTTTCTCGGTAGATTGCACTACTGGGCGCAAAATGACTGTAAAGACCAGTCACAGTTCTTTTATATTTGTTACGGACAAAATATGACTGACAATGACTGTCAAAATGACTGTCACACTTAAATTGTGTTTGTCAAAACACTTATGTATACTGTGTCTAAGACTTTTTATCTATGACAGATAAATTTTGACTCATACAAACAATTTGTGACTGACACAACTCTTTGCAGGGCTGTCAAAGTCATATTTTACCTGTTATAACGCAAATGAATTTTGTAAGAGTTAAAAAAAATGATTGTGTTAACCCTTTCTGCGTTAGGACAGTCATTTTTTATTCATCACAACCAAATGAGCTTGTGACAGTTAAAAAATGACTGTGTCAACCCTTTCAGCGCTGTGACAGTCATTTCTTGTTCATCACAACGGAAGGAGCGTTGCGTCAGACATAATTTGTCCGTAACAGTCATTTAATGGTTGTTAATGAATTGTGTAAATCACAGTGGTTTATCACATAATAATACTTCAACAGTTGTAAGAAGAATGAAGCAGGATAAAAATAACATAATTAAAGAACCTTAGTGAGCAAGCTCACATACCCCACGCCCCTACATGTCGGATAATCCTGCATTATCGAAAAATTATCAAAAATCGAAATCCAAATAGTTTGCACATCTCTTACAGATGCACAATTATCCTGTAAAATATCATTAAAAAGTGTATGAGGATTTATCCGGGCAATTGGTGTACACTATAAGCATTATCTCGCCTAGAAATGACTAAGTTAAACATATACATTTTTTTGTGAAAAATCAGGACAAATCAAAATCTAAATAGTATGCACATCTTTGATATATTCACAATCAATCTGCAACATATAAATTTCCTAGTTTAAAAACTGTAGGAGGAGTTATCCGGACAGATGATGTACCCTATAAGCAATATCTCGCTTAAAAATGACAAAGTTCAACAATGCATATTTTTGTAAACAAATAAGCAAAAAATCAAAATCCAAGTAGCATGCACATCTTAGATATATTCACAATCAAACCGCAAAATAAAAATTTCCTACCTTATAAACTGTAGGAGAAGTTATCCGGACAAATGATGTACCCTATATGCAATATAATTCATAAAAATGACAAAGTTCAACAACATGTAGTTTTCTAAAAAAAATTATCCAAAATCTAAATCCAAGTACCATGCATATTTTTGATATGTGCATAAGCAACCTGCAAAATAAAATCTTCCTAGCTTAGAAAATGTAGGAGTTATCCGGACAAATTGTGTACTCAATTGATGACATACGGACGGACGGACAGACTGACGGATCAGTCAAAAACTATAAACCTTCCGCAACTTCGTTGCTTGGGGTATTATAATATTTCAACAGTTGTAAAAAAAATAAGCAGGAAAAAAATCTGTCTATGTAGATAATTAAAAACATAATTTACTGATTTATAATTAAATAGGTAAATAAATAAATTTATTTATTTATTTCTCTGTTATATTTATTTATTTATTTATAAGTCAGTTATGTTATTATTTTTCTTTAAATATATTTAACCCTTTTTACAACTAAAGTAGATATAACATTTAAAGAAATCAGCTGTGTTAGCAACATACTCATGCAGTGAAAGTCAATAGACGTTAACGGAGGTTAAAATGTATATTTGTCATCAATAAGCAGTTTATGTCTACATATTAATCCATGCAGCAATCTGCTTTGCATTTTATATCTGAAGAAGGAACTTTATCTTTTTAACTGTCAAGGTTTTCCCTTCCGTATATTTAAAATGACGGGTATAACATCATTATCAGCAACGAAATACCGAAGTTGCTGTTCATTTAATTTCTGCAAAGGCACAATTTCGACAACTGTTATCTCTTCGGTGCAGATCAATTCCAAAATATTTAAAAGTCCATAAACCAGAACAGATGCAAAGTTTACAGAGGACACTAAATAAAAAGCCAAAAATCAGCTAAAGACAGAGCTTTGCATTGGGGAGATACTCCTCAGTTTTAAACAAAATTGTGTTATATTTAGATTTTACAAGTTTCAAAAGAAAATCGGTTATTTCAAAGGAACACAGGCAAGGTCGAGTTTTTATTTCAATTAACAAACCACAATAAAGAACGTTAACAGGTGACCAAGGATTAAGGGATGTCGATTACAAAATGTTAGTTATGAAAGACATGCACACGCGTGTGTACGATGCTGCGAAAAAGAAATACAATAAATCTGGAATTTACTTTCTTTGTTGAGAAGTATGTGTGTATGTCTCTTTGTACAAATTTATTCATTATTTCTTCACTGATGTACATGAAAACATGTGAGATGCACCATGGATGTTTTCTTTTCAAATTTTTTGTTATAATTTATAAAAAAAAATAGTGCATGAATTTATTACATATTTTGCTTTAATTGATCTACATATATAAACATCACTCTCTGAAAAGTAAAACAAATGTTTCTTTGTACATTAACGTGGGATGTGTGCTCTCATCCCAAAGAGAGGGGAAGAAGTGAGTGTCCAAAGATTAACACTATCATCTTATTTCCAACTTAAGGTTTAAAGGTGGCTGAAATAACAAAGTATCTAAGTTTTTTGAAAATTTAAATTCTGCATATGGTCATTTCGACAACTTAATTCTCCTCAGTACAGATCAAATCAAAACATTTAGAAGACAATAAATCGAATTTCCAAATCTCAGAGGGAATAATCCCCCCAATAAAAAATAAATGTGCCCAAAAATACAATGCTTATGTGTTGTATTTTTTAGATACTTTACTTCATATACAGGTTTATCTTTAATATAACTTGGCCGCGAAAATCGGTAAATGTAGCAATGAATAATAAAATTAATTCTTTTTTTCCCAAATATACAATTTCATTTCATTCATTACACAAACTAACACTTATTAAGTGTCCCACACTTATTAAGTGTATTAAGTTTTATATAATTTTTATCTGGCTGTCCTGAACTAATAAAATGAAAACTTCAATGTATATTAAACTTTTATTGCGATAAAATAATCTTTAAGAGAAATAAAAAAAATGTTTACATTTAAAATAATGTTAAAAAGTCAATTTGTTTCTTACGTAATTTGATTAATTTAATGGCTTTAAGAGGGTGCCATGACTTTAGAATATTGTCGAAATTACGTAATAACATTTGCAGTTAAATATTATCATTTGCAACAGCCGTAACATGATTAAAATCAATACATTAAATTGAAAAAAGATATCTTTTCTTGTTTCCCTTTATTTTTTGTTCACAAAACACAAATTACAGAGGTATTTTTCTTTATGAATGATAGCAGTTATTTTTGGAAGATTTAATGCTTACGGTAACATGTGTAAAAATTAATAGACAAAATGTTGTGTTATGTAATAAATAATGATCGTATATTATTTCCATGTCGAGTAGAAGAGATTTTGATTTTCTGTCATTTAGTTTCTGTAAAAATATATGAAGTTTGTAAAAATTGAAAAAAGTGGGTAAAGAAATACATTTGGTACTACTCAAGGATTAATATTTGCAAAATAAACCAGAGAAACTGGCTTATTTTGCCACGGTTCTTCCCCCCCCCCGTTCCTTCACGCAAAAACAATAACTAGAAATAAAATGTAAAGTGCAGTTATACAATATGCAATGAAGTTAATACATAGGCTTAATGAACTTCTGTTCGGTGGTTAAGAAGGAGGAGTAGCTTGTAACAGGTGGTCGCCGTACGGTTTGTTTGAGCTAAAATAAAATAAAAAATAAGAAAAAAAGATGTGCGCATCTATAATATGTAACTGAGATCCTTGAGAAGTTTTAGTTAATATTATTCTGCCGTTGNGGGGGGGGGGTGGGGGTTATTGATATAAGGCTTGCACCGAGCTACAATTAAAAAGTCCAAAACATGTCAAAAGCTGGAAAAAAATAGAAAAGCACAGTGCACATTACACATATATGCAATATAGATCTTTCAAAGGATTCATGACATTCTGATCAGTGATGTGATTAAAGAGGAGATTTGAATACCAGTTGGTCACTATATAGTTTGCATTGAGCTAGTGACGAAGTCGGAAACATGCCAAAATCTAATGAAAAGGAATTTACTGGAAAACAAAATATATAGTTCACACCCATAATATGTAATTTAGCTCTTGATTGATTTTCCAATCAGTAGGTAAGGATTAGTAAGTAACAGCTTTTGTGTTTAGAAAAGATGGAAGGATAAATATCATTAACACTATATACCTCCCGCAAGCGGGGGATATACAAATAAAAAAAAACATTGTTTAGATTTGATATCAATAAACGGAAATGAATACATTTCTTACTGTGAATTTAGTTTGTACATATGGCCATATTAACAACTTATGTCTCATCAGTACGGATCAAATAAAAAAATTTGGAAATTCATTAACCGAAATGTGTGTAAAAACTGTTAAAGAACAAATCACCAATAGGAGCTTAACGGGAAAGCCAAAATCAGCCAAGGACAGATCTATGCATTAGGGAGATACGTCCTAGTTTTAAACACAATTATTTTCAATTTAGATATTGCAAAATTTCATATCAAATCGTTTTCAGATTCGTCATAAATAGACGGAAAGGAATAAATAAAAAATATTTAAATATATAATTACTGTGAATTAAGTGTCTACATATGCCTATTTCGCCAACTTATATTTATTCATAAAGATCAAATCAAAACATTTGGAAATTCATAAACCGAAAGATGTATAAAGTCTGATGGAAAACAAATTACCAATAAGAGCTTAACAGAAAGGTCAAAATCAGTAAAGGACGGTGCTATGTAAGATGGAGATACCTTTTTGTTTTAAACAAAATTTTCTTAAATTCAGATATTGCAAATGGGTCTCGGGCCAGTACCGAAGTACTTACTACTTGGTCAATGAATAGCCTCTGTCTTCATAATATTTATCAATGTTTATTTAACGAATATCTGATTTGTTTGTTTTTTTTTTCAAATTCAATCTATTTGGACATTTTATTTCTGATTAAAACATATTAAAACGGCAATCCTTTTAAAATTTACAGTAACCTCGGTATTGTCTTATATTATATTGATTATCAACATCCAAAATTCATACTTACGAGTCTTTGTATTGCTTCGCTATGTATAAATCTTATTTTCTCTTTGGTTGTGTTGCCTGTACGGCAATTAAAGGGAATTCACTATTTATATGTCTATTACAGTCATGTGACTAGAATGTATTGCTACGAAAATTACGTCATTATCTTAAAGTATTAATAGATTAATAGATCTTTCCACGGATCAAAAAGGCATCCAATCAAATTATCAAATTATCTATTCTTCGTGGAAGGCGGACCTAATAAGTCAGAAAGCAAAGCTGTTCTCGATGGTTTATCAATGATGTAATATGTATTGATTACTATTTATCTATTTTAATCTATGAGTGACAAGAAATCATTTTGTTGAAAATGAATATATAAAACGTATAAATTCATTTTTGATTGATTTGTTTCTTACATGTACTATCATTCTCACAAAATAGAATAAAATTTTTCACATAAACCCACCATTGCAACAATGACATCTGATCAACCATATCATAAGCATGCATAGATTTTTGAAGCACTCTGTAACCCAGTATTTGAGGCACTAAAAAGGGTATCTGAGACCTAAGCCTTATCTAATTGACTATAATCCTTACCCTAATGTAACTATGTGTAGCCCTAACCCTAATATAACTATGTGTATTCGTAACCTTATATAACTACATGTAACACTTACCTCATTGTAACAATGTGTAATCCCAAGCCTAAAGTGACTATGTTAAACCCTTAACCTAATGTAACTATATCTAACTCTAACCTTAATGTGTAATTCTAACCAAAAATGTTAGAATGTTTAATCCTTTCCCGAATGAAACTATGTGTTACCCTAACCCTTATATATATAATTGTAACCCTAACCATATTGTAACTACTATAACGTAAGCGTAATGAATATCAGTTTGAACTTATTACTTATATATACAACTGCACCTCTCACCTAATATATATAGCTGCTGACCCTTATATAACTACATATAAATCTAGCCCTAACTATAATGCTAGACCATTTGAAACCCTAAACCTAATGTATATAATTGTAGCACTTACGCTTATTTAACTTACAAAAACCCTAGCTCTTATGTAACTATGTGTAACCATTACTTTAATGCATATAATTGTAACCCAAGGCCTTATGTAACTAAAAATTACCATAACCCTGATGTATATAATTTTAATCCTAAGTCTTATGTAACTAACAATAACCCTAACACTAATCTATATAACTGTAATCCTAAGCCTTAACAAACAAACAATAAAACTAACCCTTATGTATATAATTGTAACCATGAGCTTTATATAACTAACAATAACCCTAACCCTAATGTATGTAATTGTAACCCTAAACCTAATGTAACTAACAATAACCCTAACCCTAATGTATGTAATTGTAACCCTAAGCCTAATGTAACTTACAATAACCATAACTTAATGTATATAATTGTAACCCTAAGCCTAATGTAACTAATAATAAAAACGCTTACCCTTACGTACTTTGTGTAAACCTAATCCTGGTGTATAAAATTATAACCCTAAGCCCTATGTAACTACCAATAACCCTACCCTTAATTAACTATGTATAACTCTTGCCCTAATGTATATAATTGCAACCCTAAGCCTTATCTGATTAACTATAATGCTAACCCTAATGTAACTATGTGTACCGTAATGCATATAATTGTAACCCTTAGCCTTATGTAACTACGAATTAACATTACCCTAATTTATATAATTGTAACCCTAAGCCTTATGTAACTAACAATAACCCTAACACTAATCTATATCTATAACTATCTGTAACCTTAACACTTATGTAACTTTGTGTAACCCTAACCCTTATGTACAATTGTAACCCTTAGCCTCATGTTACTAACAATAACCTTAACCCTAATGTTTAAAATTGTATCACTAAGTCTTATCACTTTGAACGAAAAAAACTGTCCATACCTGGAACAGTGATTTTTTCACTGCCATTCACTGACAACAACTCTTATATATCTCACTGATCGTGTGACGGGTGTCGCTAGTGGAGCAGGACATGCTTCCCTTCCGGAGCACCTGATGTCACTCCCGGTTTTCATGGGAGTTCACACTATGAGTGCCTTAGTTCTTAATGTTATCTTTTTATTTCCGTGCATTGTAGCTGTCTCACGTCCTTGTTTTGTCTTTGTTTTTATCTGTTACCGTTTCTGCCATGTCTTTGGACTTCGATTTTTGTAGTCATCGCTTCCCTTGTTCCTTCGGTATTCTACTGCCGTTGTTTTCAACTACTGTCAAAAACCTATAAACTACTGTTTAGAACTTTGCCAATCCGGAACAGTCATCAACAGTAATACCCTAATACTGCGATTAACTGTCCAATACTGTAACAGTAACTCACAGTAAATGACAGTCTTTACGACTCCAATAAACAATGGTTAAAAAGACTTAAATCGTAAAAACTAAATACAAAAAGGAATAAAACATAAGGCTATACATGTATTCTATTTACGTGTGATATCTCCCGGATCGCCAGTCTCCCGTTTTCAAGCCCTGAAATTTGTCTCCTGCTTTCGGCTGTAAATTTTCCGTATTTTTTGTTTAAAAAATATGAAAAGTAATTGTTATCCACCATATTTTGCCCGCCAATCATGTGCTGCCAATGATCTGCACGTGGTTGATTTCTCATTAATTTATACACAATCAATGATATCTTGTAGTTTTAAATTAATTATCGCTTAGTCGGTTGATCTTTACACGTGATCCGAAGAATTGAAATATTTCAACATTTCGAAGAATTCAAATGTTTCGGCAATTTATGTCTTATCCGAAGAATTCAAATATTTCGGCAATATATTGCTAATCCGAAGAAATCAAATATTTCGGTATTCCGGAGAATTCAAATATTTCGGCTTTATCTTAAAAAGGGCTGTTTGTAGATTTTGAAATATTTGGTCAAAATTAAAATACTTTGTTTCACAGTAGAGACATACATTGTTCACAAAAAGCTTGGTACTGAATGACAAAAAAGCAATGTCAAAAATCCTTCCACTGGTTCATGAGGACAGTCAATACTCAGCTCCCAACTATTCAGTCTACAGTGACAAATACCGCAATGACTTTTGTGAAAAACCAAACCAAAACAAGAGGCATCGCACTATCAGGACATGCCCATGATGCCAGTGTTTAACCAGGGACATATGTTTCCGGCTATACAAAATTGTTCAATTTAGTGAAAAACTTAAATGCAATGTTTTCTTTTTGACAAAAAGGGGGTAGAGGGTAACTTGGTATTTTTTCTGGTAGGGATGTGCCAAATGGATCTCAGAAACATACCCCGAATTTATATACTGATGTACATATTTAACATACCCCAAATTTATATAACAAAACTAAATTCAGGACCCGTATTTATACATGCACCATTGATTTTAACCTGAAATTTCAAAGCATCAGAAAAACAACCGCATGAAATATTACACTTTTAAGGACAACAATGAACATGACAATGTTCCTTCTTAAATATTACCCTCTTCAGGGTTCCCACAGTTTTTTCCTGATGAAATTCAAGAACTTTTCCAGGTCTTTTCAAGGATTTTTCAACCTTTTTCAAGGTCAGATTTTGTTAAATTTTGACACCATTTAGGAGTTATATGGAATTTACCGCTGATGTTCTCAGAGTTTGCTGAATTTCATTTAAGATTGAAATGCGAGCCATATCTTGTGGAGATGTGAAAGATCTTGCACATAAATCTGGGAACCAATTAGGACATTGTAGGGCATAGGATAAATAAGATAAATATGTTTAAAAATCATGTTCCTTGATTGATATCACCCGGCATCTGAATCCGTTTTCAGGGGTTAGGATACAAAGCTGCCGAGCGTGTCCCCTGCTGTTGGATAGGGGTATGCCCTGTCTGTGCGGGGTAGTCTGGTCAAAATACTGAAAGACTGATTGCGAACCATTGAAGCCAAAATGTGAGGAGAAACGCCACGCTCCATGCAGAATAAAGATCCCTACTTTATTTTTCTAAGGATAGCAGAGTCGCTGGGTCTCGTATAGAAGGCTAAATTTCCTGCCCCTACCCATTCTCCCCTTTTCCAGTCGCATTCAAAACTCGGTGCCCCGGTTTTCCCTTCCATCTTTATTTCTATCGTCTTTTACTTACAATTGTTTTGAAATGATTAACTTGCCTTATATAGCTGAAATACTGCTTATTTGACGTTATTCTCTAACCAAGCAATCAATCAATTCTTGATATCATATTTTTAATTGCATAGAAAGAGTCAAACCATGATGAATCGCAGTGATAGTGTGGTTACCACTTAGAATTCAAGAGGATTCTAAGTGGTAACTCCAATCTTTTTACTGTTTAAGATATTTCAATTTTTCAATGTCTATACGGGGTAGTTAAGTCATGATACGGTGGCCTGACCGCGAAACATTGTAGCCAAACTGTGTGGAAAAACGCCACGCGCAATTCATTATAAGGACCCCTTATGCATTGTCTAAAGATAGCTGTCATTGGGACGCGTATGGAAGGCTAAATTTCCTGCCCCTACCCATTTCTCACCTTTTCCTGGGGCATTCAAAACTCATCCCGGTTGTCCCTTCCACCTTTGTTTCTTTCTTCTCTTTATTATAATTATTAATTGATTAACTTCATCTCTTCCCGATATAGATGAAATATTGCTCACTAGACGTTAAACTCTAACTAATCAATCAATCTTATTCATTCAAAATTGGGCTTTAACCATCTACTGAAAGATATTGATATAGATTAGATTAATCTGAAGCAGAACTTTTATTCAAAACAAAACTGGGACATTTCAAATCATTATCATTGAAGTAATCATTTAATTATACTCTCCAGGGTATGGAAAATCAATGCCCAAATGCGAATTCTGTAACACCCGCAGAAAATGATTTATCGTTTTTTCAGAATGTTCTTGGTTATCCCTTTTAGGATGCGAAGCCAGAGGCGTTTTTTGATATTGCCTGCCTCTGAATCCCTTATCAACCATGTATAATTCTGTTAAGAACATTCTTTCATATACCCATCTCGTTCATGGCAAAATACTGTTTGAAGAGTGGAAACGTACAATATTGGCCATTGTAGAATCAAAAGAAATATTTATCTTCAAGAGTGTACTGAAGCACCAAATGTTTACTTTCACTGAAAAATTGGAGAAATGGGTAGGGGTAGGAAATTTAGCCATCCATGCCCCCTAATGAGTCTGCTCTTATTCGGGAAATATAGAAAAGGGTCTCTGAACTACATGGGGTAGAAGGGGTCTCTGAACTACATGGGGTAGAAGGGGTCTCTGAACTACATGGGGCGTGGTGTTTCTCCAGATAGATGTCTACAATGGTTTGCGGCCAGGCTGTCCGTGTTATGAACTGTCTACTTTACTGCTATTGGAAATTAAGTAAGAACCGAACCGTCAATCCAAAACTAACAATCCAAATGGGAGATAATGGTAGGGGTAGGAAATTAAGTTTACGGTTCGACCCGAAGCGAGTCGTGCTCTTCAACGGGAAATAAAGGGGTCAAATTAGTCAATTCAAATAAAATATTTACAAAGGATAAATGATTGAACGAAGGAATGGACAGCTAGAAAAGCGAGTATTGATTGCAACTGAAACATGGGAGTAACGGTTAGCGACAGGATTTGTAGCCTTCTATAAGACCCCAGTGGGTATGTTCTTGCACGAGAAACATAGCAGTGGTGTCTATACTTGACGTTTCCACATCAAGTTTGTCTAAATGGCTTGTCCTCCGGCTTTCCGTCTTGACTATACTGCCCCGCATAGATTGGGCGTTCCCCTATCCATTATCTGTGGACGAGCAATGCAGTATTGTTTTGATCGAGACCTATATCAACTGTATGCTTTAAAGAACACTGTTTATCTCTTGGAAGCTTTCTTTAACAATGATTCCCCTATTTCGGAAATAGATATGTTTTATTTCCTCTTTCATGAATAAACCGTTTATTTGCAATGTGGATCCGTAGTACATATTTTTACTTGAAAATCGGTAGAAAATATGGAAAATCTGTAGTTGTGAACGCCTCTGAAAATACTGAATTGGACTCGCCTGGTTTAAAAATAATAGCTCCTTCTTTCCGATTTTCGCTCTAGAATGTGTACGTTTAAACCATCTAGTTTTTACAAAATTTGACACATGTGTAATTTAACATTGGAGTCTATGGGAGACTGAATTTAGTATTATACCAAAGCGCCATTTCCTCGACGTTCTTGTGTTACATGTATATGCTAACCGAAAGATAAAATACCTTTACCTTGAGCGGAAAAAAGATATTTATATCGATGTTTTCTATTGGTTTTCTGTTTAACAGCAAATACATTATATGAGAGAACCAGACATGGTTTGTTTAAAGTCGCGACCGATACGAAATTCAAGACTTTTTTCCGTATTTTCCATATTTTAAAGCGTTTCAAGGTTTCTCCCGACCGGGAACGACCAAATCCATATTCCCGACTTTCTCCCGTTTTCCCGGTAGCGTGGGAACCCTGCCTCTTTTAACCTTTTTCCTTTTTTTTTGATACCCAAATTTTTATACATTAATATTTCTATATGCGAATTTATATACTGTATCAATTGGCTTAAAACAAATCACCCAAACTTATATATTTCAGGCTAAAAACTATCCCCGTATTCCAAAATATAGGAAGTTACCTCAAATCGTTAACAAAAAAAGACAATTATGGTAATTTAGTGATAAGGATAACGATCTCTACCTTGTTTATTGGACCTGTTAATCTTCACGGTCGATTACCCTTACAATCAGTGGCATGTGCCTTACACTAGAATTAAAATAACATACAACTCGATAGTTATCATGTCAAACTGCACAAAAATTTTACATATAACTCAATACCAATCAGTCTTGTGTGAGAAAAGAATAACGTTCATGGGTCCTGAGTGTGCATTTTACGTCCTGGGTGCACCCAGGAGTCCTGTGCAGTGCTTAGACGCACCGGGGCGATTTTGCCTAGAAAAAATATTTATATATTTTCATGAAAATTTTGAACTAATTATTTATTTTAATCAAATGACATATTATTGATTTGAATTTGCAATAAAAAAAATATTCTTCTCATAAAAATCAAATTATATATTACAATAATTATTTTTACTGGCAACATGACTTATTGTTTCGTTATTTACAAATGGCCGTCCCCTTATCGTTCGTTTGTTTTGTATACTTATATTCTTAATACGGAATGTGTGCATTTATACAA
Organism: Modiolus philippinarum; assembly: GCA_002080025.1. Classification (NCBI taxonomy): domain Eukaryota; kingdom Metazoa; phylum Mollusca; class Bivalvia; order Mytilida; family Modiolidae; genus Modiolus; species Modiolus philippinarum. The sequence continues at coordinate 10,696 of MJUU01059307.1, read as the reverse complement.
AAAAATCAATTTCGATAATAAAGTTTCCGGATGGACCGTTTAATGAAAAACTATCAGGACAGGAGATGACTGAAACAAATTACCAGGATGACATATAGGAAGCACATTGTTCTTGCATCGACCAAAAACAAAACACAAAGGATTGCTTCTAGTGAGAAAAAAAATAGTCTCAAAGATTGCATGGGAAATATCCGAGGTCAGACGTTTTTCTCAGCCCCCTTCCCCCCACACCCCTTATATTCAAATAGTTGATCCTAAAAATGTTTAGCGAATGTGTGTAGTTCGGAACGATGTACTTGCAAACTGCACGGCGAAAATTGAATCTTTCTGAGCTGTCAACAGCTTTACTTGTAGCTTTACATAGAGAAGAAATCTATACTTGTGTCCATCTCTTTTCAATATCACATTTAAGACGATTTTACTGATATCAATTGCATCTTTTTTTTTACTTGCTAATCTAGGGTTTAATCATTTTAATTACTGCATTTATTCTAATGGAAAATCTCCACAACAGACTTTCAGCAGAAATGTCTAAAGTAACATTATTCGAATGCTTTCGCTTTTGTTTTCTAAATCATACCTTTCGGCCACATTGTCAAACTTTTTTGTAGTTTGTATCGACACAATTTCATACAAAGTTCCGAACCTGGCAGTCAAGCTTTTCATATTCAAGCAGTTTTAGAAGGCTACAAGGCTTATACCTGTAGACCTAGACGTCATTATGTTGTGTATTGCTGGTTCCCGACCATACGTAAATATTTTATGTATATATTTATTGTTGAAATAATTTATATGTTATGGTCATATTGTGAAATCTTTTCTCCAATCAAGGATTTGCAAAAATAGCTGCTACATTCTGTTTGCAGTTTTGCTTGTGTAGTACAACTTCTGTGCTTCTGCATGTCTTGCTGATGCAGTTACCAAAATGTTGATATAAATAGTTTTCATTGTATCAAATAAATTATCGTTACATTCATTATTATGTTCAACATTATACCATCAAACACTAAACATTATAGAGTTATAACAGGTATGCTTAGTGTAAACGAGAAATCGATGTGTTTTCCGCTTAAATTTGAAATGAGACATTTTATTTGCCGTAATTCCTTAAAAATGCTGAAATACAAAATATTGGGAAAAAAGTAAAGTATAACAATAATACGATATAAAGAAAGTTGTATTAACGTGAATATATATGAATGCGACAAGTTCTATGCATTTTAAATAAATTTCAGTTTGAATAAACATCGCAAAAATGTTAACCCGACCCCTGCTATGTGTACACGGGTCGGAAGATGCGCAGGTAATGCCTAGTACATGAATAGACATGGCGAGTCGCTACATAACATAATATACAACCATGTCATCTGACTCAATTTGCATAGTACAACGTTTGAAACAAATCATATCAAAACAGGCGTATTAATGGCTGGATCTGGTATAATGTATGCAACATGAAAGATTCTGTCAATTTGAACTTAACATCAGAATAAGGAAAATCAACAAAAAATCCTTTTCTGTCTAACATGAAAATGATACTATTGACATTTCTGTAGAGCTTTCATACCGGTCTTTGCAGGTTATTGAAAGATAATTGAAACGGTCCTTTATTTTATAATAATTTACTTGCAAATTACACTCATATGGGTTAGCAAATACAAACAAATACAGTAATTACAAATGCCAATATGTACTGAGTAAAAAAATGTATATAATTTTTCCAGTGAATTGTGTATCATCTAAATAGAACATGTCTCGCATTACCCGACCTAAACAAATCGTTTAATGTTTTTCCTATGTAAAGTGAAATTCTAAATAAGGAAAGCATTGAAGAAAAACTTTGCCCTATTTAAACATCGAAAAAAAAATTCACAACTGAATATTAAAAATTACATTTCATACTATAGGTTAAATTGCCTTTAAAAATCTGGATCCAGTTTAAAAAGGAATCAATACCAACATAAATGTTTCACTTTTTAGTTCGTTTATGCTTTGAAAGTTAGTCATTTAGTATAAATATTGAATTTCAATCTGTTTGTTTCGCTGTCTTATTCAGGGGAGCTAATAATGTCTCACTAAAATTCATCCGATACACTCCCTTTTCCTAAAAACGTTTGACCCCTTCACATTCACATGTTTAAGCCATAGAAATATTATCGATTTTAAGATGTTAATATATCTGGTGTTTGTGTTATTTTTAATTGTTGTTTCAATTGGAACCAAACTTATTACAACATTCCTGCCAGCTTTTAAAATCGAAATTTGGGTTTTGCTGCGTGTTATACAATAAAACTCATTATAACTTAGCTATTGGGGTCTTATGAAATGCCTTTGTTGTTTATAGTGTTCTAATGTGTGTAATCATTACATTCATTTCTGCCTTAGTTGTTTAATTGTCTTCAAGTGTCTTTTATTTCGAATTTCAACTTTTGATTACTGGAGCCTCAATGGGGGTTTCCCCACCCCCCCCCCGAAAGTGGGCAGGCTGGCAGGATTGTTACAAAGATCTACAAAAGTCCTTTCGTGGTCTTCTTGATATAATGTGATTCTATATATCTAATCCATATGAGGAGCACCTGAAAACATTTCATTAACATGGGATACACGTGTTCAACGGTCTTTGGATGTAATCATTTAAAACATGTATCTGTATGATTAAGACCAGAACCGAAATGACTGTAGCCAGTAATCAATATTTTCTATGGTAAAATACATTCAAAGATATGATTAATTGGGTTCAAAATTGAAATGTACAACTAATCCATTCAGTTTATCATTTTGAATTCGGAAATGAAAATGCATTTATGCATACTGGCCAATTTTGCTTACCGTTGAAGGTTCAAGATTTCGAACAGCAATTAAATAGTCGCTGATATTTAGATTGGTTTTCCATGCTTATATTTTTTTGCCTCGTGTATATTTTACTCCGTATCATTTCTCTTTCTTCAAATGTGCGATGACAAGATTTCGAGGGTTTCTTGCTATATTATTTGATACATTATGGAACACAATACTTGACATAAACTAACAAGTGAAACACTCATAAGAGCTGAATTCCTGTTTTGAGTCGTCAATGTGCTGCTACACTATATCTTCCGGATTTCTTGGGAAATTAGTTCCGACTTTTATATGGTACCAAGAACGCCACTGAGATTCAATACATCGTCATCACATACTCTCACTGTAGTCCAGCCCCGTAGAGAGTTAATCAATAACCAGCTTGGTAAAAATTTCTTTCACAAATAGTTTGTGTAAATGATATTATTACTGCCCTCTGATAGTTTGAATATTTACCCGTATGAAATATGTACCAAATCTAAATTATCTCCGAAAGGGTGCATCTTAGTTTTTGATATTTTAGTAAAATCATTGCTTACTTTCACGAGAAGATAATTGCCGACAATATATAGAAAAATAACATGACTAGCAGGAGTGAACTTAATCGCAGAAAATTTAATTCATGTAAATACATAGGAGAAATTAAACCATACTTTGTTTTCAAACGAAAGTATTATATATCAATAAAGACTAAATCACCTCGTCCAAATGAGTTAAATAGAGTTAATAAAGAAAGTGTTTGGGGTTCACTGTAGCCAGTAATGGTACGTCACCCGTTTAACTCTCAGATTGAATAATAAATTTATATAGCCTGTTTAAATACCTTTCTGCAGAATTAATGACATCTACGCTACTGGAGAGCTATTATTATTTTGACTCTTCCTTACATTTAAAAAATCACCACTCTCAATCAAACACTAATTAGATGCACTTTTTAATTCATCATTTTTCAGTCTGTTCGCGAAGCATCATACATGTAGATTTCGTTTTGAAAAAGAAAAACACGAACAGAAAACACCTTTTGGAAAACAGATTTTCATAGTCATTTTTGTCTCTTGTCAGGTTTCTTAAGTTTGTTTTATAATACAACTGAAATGATGAAACTTCCTGTACAAAATGGTGTAGTAATGTTGATTAACAGTTAACTTATAGATTAATTTGACACACACTCGAGTAACATGTATACCTCCAGTATCATGTTAATTTTCCAATAAACAATGTCATCTGTGTAATAAGGTGTAACATTTAAAAACCTAATTGTCCACACGTGCTGCAACAATTTACGTTTCTGTGAAATAAAATATGTGTACAAATATGCAAATTCCATTACTCAATTAAGTCGAATAAGCTGAGAATGTTGTAAAATATTTTTTAGCTTCTTTTAGTACCAATTTACAACTTAATGCTTACTTTTTTCAATTCTCTACTCCGCCCGGGAAATATAAATTAACAATGAAGGGATATGGAGTAAATGCAAATGAGACCAAATCTTTACAAATACATGGTAAAACCAAGCAATGGAACAACGCTTTTATTGTTGTCTTTCATTCTTTCTTTATTTCTATTATATGTCTAACAATATATTATTTTTTGGTGTAATTCTGCTTTACTTTAAATTAAATTATCCCCAAAAAATAACAGCTAGGATTTCATTGAAGACTTTATTTTCTTTTCATTTAAGTTGCACTGGCTTTTTATTTTATACAGGAAATCATCCATTGAGTGAGAGTTTGCATTTTTCATTAAAACAATGACGTAATGGACGATAAAAAAAAGTTCATGAAATAATCAACTCAAAAACTTAAATTTACGTGTAATTTCTATTTATTTTTTAACTATTAGTTTTGGATTTTGAAAAAGAAAGTCTATACAACAAAACATTTCCATGTGCATGAGTCTAGCACAAATACGCTAATACTGCGATCGACTGTGACTGCCTGTCACAATGCACCAAAGTACAAATACTGTTATTAACTGACATGAACTGTAACAATCCGGCACAGTGCATGACAGTAGTCGTAAAGACCGTCATTTACTATGAGTAGCTGTTACAGTACTGGACAGTTAACCACAGTACTTGGCTAACACTGTAAATAACTCTCCGTGATTGTTACAGTTTTTGACAGTAGTTTATAGGTTTTTCACAGTAGTTGGACAGGAGATAACAGTTAATGACAGTAAAAAGATCACTGTTCCTGGTATGGACAGTACTTTTTTGGTTCATAGTGTATGTAACTAACAATAACCCTAACACATAAACTGTATAAGTGTATCCTTAAGCTTTATATTACTAACGATAACCCTAACCCTAATGCATATAATTGGAACCCTAAGCCTTATTTACTAACAATAACCATAACCCTAATGTATATAATTGTAACCATAAGCCTTATGTTAATAATAATAACCCTAACCATTTTATATAAGTTTAAACCCTAAGCTTAATGTAACTAAAAACAAAATGCTAACCCTTATGTAACTATGTGTAAACCTCATCATAATATATGTTTATTGTAACTGTAAGCCTTTGCCAGTTTAATTGATGTTTGTTGACAATCCCGCACCCATGACCAAGAAAGACATGGATGTAGCGTTGCTCGACAATTAGCAAAGAATTCCGCTTAAACCGGTGCTAGGGGCCGTCTTGAACTTACTATGAGGTATGAGCAAAGCTCATTGTTGAAGGCCTCATGGTGACTTCAAGATGAAGAACAACAATAAAAGCGTTGTTCCTTTGCTTGTTTTTTACCATGTATTTGTAGAGACTTTGTCTCGTGTGCATTTACTCCATATCATTTTATTCACCATTTATGTAACTATCAATAACCCTTACCCTAATGTAACTATGTATAACTCTTACCATAATGCATATACATTGCAATTTATGTAATTAACTTTTACCCTAACCCTCAGGTAATTATGTATAACCCTCTAACCATAATGTAATATGTGTAACCCTAACCCTAATGTAACTATGTTCAACTTTATACTTTATTTAAATTGTCAGTAACCCTTTTCCTATTGTAATTATGAGTAAGCCTAACCATAATATAACTATACAGTAACCTTACAGTAAGTATCTTACCCTAACCCTAAGGTGATTATGTGTAATTCTAACCCAAATGTTACTATGTTTAACCCTAACCCGAATGTAACTATGTGTAACCCTAAATCTAATGTATCTTTTGTGTAATTTCATCCCACATGTAACTATGTATAATCCTAACCCTAAATTTACTACTATAACCATAACTGTTATGAAAATCAGTTTAAAGCTAACACTAATGTATACAACTGCACCTCTTATCGTAATATATATAGCTGTAACCCTAACCCTTCTGTAACTGACTATTAACTTAACCCTAATGTAACTTGTGTAGCCCTAACCCTTATGTATATATAATGTAACCCTAACGCTTATGTAATACTGTAAACATAACTGTAATGAACATCTGTTAAAACCTAGCACTCATGTATACAACTGCACCTCTGACACTAATATATATATATATATATATATATATATATATATATATTTACCAAGTATTGTGTTAGGAGAAATACTTATTTTAGGATAGATGTGGAGAAATTTTTCATAACCGAATTACGTGGTAGCCATTGNTGTATATATGGTGTGAGGTTCGTCACTGTGTTGAAGACCGTTAGGTGACCCCTAGATGCTTTGTTTTGGGTCGTTTTAACTTGGATATGGGATGTTGTCTCCTTGACATTTACCCCATTTACTTTCTTTTTTAATGTACATAAGGGTAAGGGTTATAGTTATATATATTAGATTTTTTATAAGCTATACAGATTACGGAAAGGGTCGCAGTTATATAGATTAGGGTTAGGGCCGGAATTATAAAAGTTAGGGTAAGGGTTACAGTTCGTTCTATGCATTATAGTTAGGGATACACCTTTATATATATAGATATATAATAAAACGCTAAAACTGCTTGGAGCTTTCGGCCGCGCTACTGGCCTTCATCAGCATGTTTACTTTGTACAAGACGTAACAATGGGTAAATCAAACAATATGCATAGTGACGTTACAAATATAGTGAAGAATGAAGAAGCGGGACTAGTAAAAGAAATAGAGTACAAATAGAAATAGTAAATAAGGTAAAAATAAGGGAAGAAAACAAACCAAAATAGAAATAAAAAAGTTATTTATAGAAAGACAAACAAGGAAGTAATACAGCANTTTTTAAAATTATAAAATACATTGTAAAATCTGGTAAAGATGTGCTACTAATTCATTTTCCCGTAAACATACCCCGATAACATATGAGGCGTGGTTAAATCGTTTTAAACTCCTCTGGATTTTTCTCATTGAAAGGATAAATTGCAATGAAAATCGAAGGGCGTCCTTGACATAGGCTGGGTTCCGAATTCTTTATTTGCAGTTTTGTATTGGCTCCTAGAATCATGGGCAGTTAACACGGAACACCAGTCTATCCTTACAAAATTCAAAATGGAGGAAGATGCAAAGAAGCGGTCTTTAAACTGAGGATCGTACACTCCTTATGAAATCGGCACCTGGTAAAATCAGAACTCACAGGCACTTGTTGTTTCACAATCACATTAAGGTTCATCCTTACCGTACCTGCGTATCTTTGTAATCACAGGGGCCGGTAACATACGATACTGATAGTGATAGACCGGACCCCGTATATACTCCTTCTTATACATATATACGGGGTCCAGTCTACCAATATCGTATGTTACCGGCCCCTGTGTTTGTAATCGTATATTTGTTCCTCCTGACAAAAGTTCCAATAGTACAAAACAAAGGCATATATATTTCTTCCTTTGGGAACAAATATTATATTTATTCCGTCAGGAACAAATATTATAATATTTGTTTTAGTGAACAAATCTTATGTTATAATATGAGGAAGGTGGAACCCTTAACCCTTTCAACGCCAGAACGTTTTTTTCTATACAACGTTATGTTGCCATACATTACAAAACATAACAATAAACGTGACGTTACATTGCGTGCTATCAAATACTGCGATCTATCAATTACTGCGATCGCGCAATTGCTTATATTGAACGGCATCTTCGAATCAATTGTTCAGCAACTCTCTCAACTTATCAATGCATCAGTAGACATGAGATTAAAAGCATTTAAATACAACTAAGCATTTGATGTGTATAAAATCTGATAAAATCTATTAAGATTTATAAGCACCTCTTCCTAATCCACATTTTGCTTCATTTTTTAGGTGGTTTGCCACCTTATTGCGAAGATCGGGTTCCAAAGAATATGCTTTTTATATAATAAACTTCAAACTGCTCAATGCTTTGGCTATGTAAGCGATACCTACTAATAACATAGTTTTTGGTGAAACAATTTCATAGATCTAGTTTATTGCCACATAATAACAAGGACTCTGTTGCAGTGTAATGAATATACGGTCTTCAGATAATTTGTGTAAATAGGCTGTGTGTATTAATTCCTATTGCAGCAGAATCTTGTTGATATTATCAGTTCCTTGAAAACAATCAACTAGGTGACAGTTTCTTTATGTATTGAATGATATTCTAATTTATATCTTTTTTCGATATCGCTGTATAAGTATATTTATTGTCTTTCCGTGCGACGAACACACTGTTTTGTTTACAAATGTACACATATGCGCATAGTTTGGTTTTAATTTTACTTGTCTTGTAAGTTCCTCCAACGTTGGAGCACTGCACATGGCATATGAAAAATATCTTATACACACACGATTTCTCATTAAAAATTTAAACACACTAAAACATAGCACCTGCACCCTTAAAAGCGAACGATGGCTATATTAGCATAAAGCATAATATATTCGGAACTTTACTTTAAAGAGCGGGAAAATTTGAACTTTAAGCAGTCATGTATGATAAATTCCAACAAGTTCCCAAAGATCTAATATGGAGGTTTACTTTCACTTTCTCGATCATTCAAGGAGAATGTAGCGTAACTAAAAACGCTGCCGTTATGAGTTGAATGGTGGTTATTTATAAGAAGAATATCGTAGAAAGTACATGTATATCAGACAGTGACTGGAGATTTGGATATATTTTGAAGTAGTTCGTGAAACCGCTGGCATGATCATGCTGATGCCAAACGTTGCTTCAATTTTAAAGCCATCTTTCTTTCTACTAGTTAGCGCTTTCATCTTGGTTACTTGAAATTCTATTTCTGGGAGAATTAAGAAATACAACTGTGCATAGTATCTGCAATTCCTCGACCAAAGGAGTTTGGACGCAGATAAAATACCATGCTGTTTTTCACACTAAGGTGACGACCATTTGATTTTCGGGGAGCAGGGGCTTGGGTGATTTTGTAAATAAACTAGAAAACACGAGGGGACTTTATAAACATAAGTAGATGATATAAATCGGAGAATGGTTTTTATGAAATAAAAACGATACGCTAGGCTATGGAATAGCCTTAGACAGAAAATTGCGTGTTTGATTGAAAAGGGTGTGGTGGCTCATGATGTATTTGTATACTCAAATCAATACTTGAAGTAAGCCTTTCTCGGTACTTCTTTGTAAATTCTTCTATTGGTTTGCACATGTGACAAAAGAGGTGAAGAATACCCTATATAGTCACTAAATCAAAAGAAATGAAAGTAATATTTTTTCAATAACTGAATACCATATGCCTTCTTCAAACTGAGTGAATAATATCATCATGATAATGAAATAAAGTCTATTGATGCAAATGTAAAACACGAGGGGACTTTATAAACAAAAGTAGTTGATATAAATCGATTCAGTCACTGATTCGATCAAACTTCTCATTTTGCGACCTTTTAAAGCGGTGTTTTTTATAGAATTTGTATATTATTGATTATTGCACAATACTTTATCTTTTTTTAAATTTATAATTAGCGTTCTTATTCTTTTTATCATATCTATATTTATAAATCTGGCTAAGCGATTTTTAACTTCTGGTTTTAAATTTAAACATTACTGTTCTTATTCTTTTTATCATATCTATATTTATAAATCTAGCTAAGTGATATTGCAATACCAATCCCATCATCCTCTACAAACCTGTTCCCAGTACCACCTATGGTAAATATTTATAATATGTTTCAATTTCCACAAGGAAACAGAAAAATTAAACCCCGCCCCGTTTTATCAGGACGAATGTGGACGCCATTTTGATTTTCGATAATATGAAATTCCTATTGGTCAATAGTCTTCTGGGCTTGCGTTCTCCTCACTACGCAAGCGTACTCCTCACTTTCCCCCAAGAACTATCTATATAGCTTGGCTATTCCATAGTCTAGCTAATTAATCTTGGTACCAGAGAAAATAAATATTTTTATCCTTCTTGTCATTAAAATAAATAATTCATCTTTATAAGACCGCAAAAAAATTTTTGAGGTCGTATATTGGTATGATACTGGCGGCGTCGTCGTCGTCGGTGTCTGTGGACACTTCGTTTCCGTGCGATAACTTGAGTTCTAGTTGACCAATCCTTATGAAATTTTAAAACATTGTTCCTCGGCATAAAGGGAAGGTTCGGATTGGTTTTGGGTATTGTAGCCCCGCCCGTTTCTGAAAAGGGCCAAAAAGGGCCAAATTTGGTGTTTTCATATATCGGGCTGTAGAATATTTATTATAGATCAGATTTTGATGGGGTTTCTTTCAGTGTGCTCCTTATTAAATTTCCAATCTGTAGTATGTTAACGGATTTCACATCGCATGTACCGCTCATGAGCTAAATGGGGCCCTAAAGGGGGAAATCTCAAAAATTTAATTTTTAGCTCACCTGACCCGAAGGGTCAGTGTGAGCTTTTGCCATCACTTTGCGTCCGTCGTCTGTTAACTTTTCATATAATCATCTTCTCCTCTGAAA